>KL660800.1:25253-54547 GCA_000732775.1 Stachybotrys chlorohalonatus IBT 40285
GCAAGGGATGGTACTGTATTGTACGATGCGGTACCAGGGGGGAGGGGGGTGCGTGCTGCGGGCGTGTCCGTCGAAGCTGCAAGGTAAGGGTATGTCCACGTTGGTGTGGGCATCAAGCTGAGCATTTTGAACGTGGCAGGCTTCGGACGGGAGCCACGCAGCCCAGCGCCCACCAACCAATCCCTCGGAACGCAAGTCCCCTAGGGGCCATGCGTGTGCTGCATCAAGGAGAAACGCCACGGGAGGCATATCGACCACCAAGCCACCCCGCGTGCGCGCGCCCCCTTTCTGCAGTCCCGTCGGCGTGATCAGGGTTCGTCTCGTCTCTGGGATGCAGTAAGCGGCGGCGGGTAGGAGAAAGAGCGAGACGGGATAGATGGCAAAGATTGCGGTATAAAGAGGACCGATGGGCCTGGAGCACCATGGAGGTCCCCCCATCTGTCGCCTCCATCGGCAAAAAGCGCACACGAATGCGCTGGTTCTAGGGGATCGGACGGCAGACCTAGCTGGCGACGGTTGGACACGCTGCTCGTGTCTACGAGCGATCTGCTCCGCTTGCTTGGCATGGCTCCGGGCCTTTTTTCTCTTCTTATTTCTTTTCTTGTCGCTCTTCGCTGCATGGTAAGATGACGAAAGCACGAGAAGCGTAAGCAAATGCGCAATAAAGGGAGATAAATCCAACAAACATGCCGTAGTTGAAGCCCTGCCGGATGCAACAAGGGCCGCGATGGTCTGGATGGAGCCCGTCGCATCATGAGGTGAAAGCTAGGTTAGCGCTAGTCCCCCGCCAACGTCCAGATCGAGCAGCATTTCGCGCAGCCCCAGTCAGTCGCTCTCATCCTTCTCCGCCCAAGGGTTCTCCAGCTTGCCTGCCTCCCCCCTGCTAAAGCAAGTGCGCTTCCCGGCCTGGACAAGGGGCAGCATCCTTCTGCTTCTTCGTCTCGAGCCGCGAGCCCGAGTCAATATGGACGTTTGGTCCTTGGGATGCCGATTATTCACGTTCTTCGCTGTCATCGAAATTTGCCGGAAGCTAGACGGAATCTGCGCGGGTCTGCCCCCTCCCTGGGCCCTTGTAGACAGTATACTGAGCAGGTGATGGGTTGCAGGATTATGAATTGCTGTTTCCGGTTGTCCCAGTGTCCAGAGACCGGCAAGGCTGAGGGAAGTGGGTTCCTGTGTTTGCCGTTGGCGCTACGTGCAACCTCATGTGTGAAAACGTTGGTCCAGCCCAGTGCCCCAGGAAGAGACCTGCGTAAGAGTGATGGGACAAGCCGTTTCTGTCCACAACATGCACTGCGCCCGCGCACGCCGTTTTGATGTCACTGCCGGTTGCCTTCCAGCCGCGGAGGATCCAAGAGGCGCGCGTCAATGTACGAGGGAGGCATGGATAGCCAAACCATCGCCCCAGGGTAGCACCTCCACCACCAACACCAACACCAACACCAACACCAATATGCAGGCTTCCGCTACCAGCGTCACCCTGCCAGTCACACCAGCAGCCACCCAATTATCGGCAGGTGGGAGGACCAATGTTGCATCCAGAAGCAAATCCTGCCTGTGTTACCCGAAATCCTCAACGGCCCGCCAGCCCCTAAGCCATCCACGACCCTCCTTTCGACAGCCCATTTGACACCCCCAACCTCGCGCTGCCCACCACTTCAGACCTGATGCGTCTTCGTTTGCCCGCCCGGCTCGTTTCGAGGTCGCACGTTAAAGTTTGTCCCGGTCACCGACTACTTGCCGATCTGGTGGCCTCGATCTGCATAGACACTCACCAACATCCTCCGTGTCCTATACAGACAGGCAGACTTTCTCCATCCAGCCTTGTCTCTGGTTTTGCCACGACAAGGTATCAGTCATCTCGCCCAAAACATGTCCAACGAATCCAGCATTTACATCAGTGTCCCTTCGATGTTCCGTCTCCATCGTCGTCATCACCACTAAAGGTCGGTTACTTGTAAAGGACAAGTTGAGTCCGCTAGGGGGCCTTGCTCTGCCCCGGTTCAGGGTTCGCTCCCCAATCGGCGACCAGCACGAGCTTTTCGGGCGTGAACCGGGGGGTTGATCCTACATGTTAATTTACGATGTTGGCCTGGCCCTCGCCCAACTTGCAACCCCCCTGCGGCCGCCTACGGGTGCGCGGCCACCGGATGTCGTTGCCCGGTCTCCAACAGTAGTAGGTACAGGCTTGCTGGAGGCCCGTCAAGCCCCGATTTGTTCCCCATTTAGGTGCCGTGTGCGACAATCGTTTGTATCCGCGCACTGTCGCCCAACGTATATGGGCTATATGGTTGATTAGCTATATGTGGGCATGTTTTCTCTCTACGTTGCATCCGCAAGGTTCTTCAGCCGCAACCTGTTAGCTCAAGACATGTACCTGCGTCAAGGAGATCAATCGTTGCGGTACATGCCATGACTCGTCTGTTGTCAAGTATTTCGCGACCAAGCCTCTCTTAAATCCGACCCCGGTGCCTGGAGTCCTTACCGCCATCAAGGATGCTGCGCCCATGCTTGCATCATGGTCTCTCATCATCTAATGATACATTTTCTGTTCATTCACCTCACGACATGGCCGACTTCATCGCCATGCCTTGGCTTCTACATTAGATGCGTATATTAGAGCTCACGAAGCATCACTTTCAGCCTAACGGCCCTGTGTGTCTAGTAAATTTGAAGTATAACATAATTTGCTGTTCTTGTGCTAAAATCCCACATTCGCTTTCGCTGTCCCGTCCAATTCTTTAAATTTCAGTCCCTACGCCAACCTTGAAGTTCCTTCCTTTGTGCCCGAGGTCACTTCAGCCGCTGAGACAGCATCCCCGGCCCCCCCCCCGTACTCGTAAAGTCGTTCTCCTTTGAGGATTTCACCCAAACCCTACTTATACACTGATTCTTTCGATATCCTTCCAAACCATCACCCAATGAACAAAAATCGAACATCCTTCATCGTCCCCACAAATGATCATGCACCGATCCATGGTCCTCAAAATGAGTGGGTCTTTCCTTGTGCATCGGTGCCATGGCAGGGATCGCCATCGGAGGTAGCGTGCCTGTACTCGATCCGACTGTGCCAAAGTTGGTGGGCGCAATGCGATGCGCGGATGCTGTGTTTGCACTTCCTTGGCCGTCCGAACGGAAGTCCAAGGTCCCTAAATCAAATCGACGAGAGCAGCCGTCTTCCATGTGTCTGAAGAGATCATTAGCTTGCCATTGCAACGCAGCTTTCTTCCATAATGTCCTGAGCTTACCTTCGTAAAGTGTCCTTCCGGGCAAAATGACGCCCACAGTAGTCACATTTGTGGTTTCGCTCCTTCATATGAACACTCTGGTGGTGCCTCTGCAAGTCTGTCTTGCGAACGAATTTCTTATCGCAGTCACGCATGGGGCAGGGAAACGGATATTCCCGTTTGTCATCGTGAGTCTCCATATGGGACTTGAAATTGTAGCTCCGGCTAAAGAACTTTCCGCATCCCTTGACCTCGCATTGAAAGTTGGCCTCCTCCCTGGTTGTATGCTTTCGGGTTGGGCGTCGCCGAGCAACTTCCGCTGGTCGTCTAGGCGCTTGCGTCCTGGAGGACGTCTCGCTGGAGGGTGTAGGGTACAGCTGGTTTGCTCCGTATTCATGCCTTGGCCAATTGAAAACACTATCGCCTGGACCATACTGCTGGGAGTTTGTCGAGAGCGACGATGTGTCATGACCGAACAAAGTTGGGAGTGTGGGAGCTGTAGGATAGTGCGCTGCAGTCAAGGCAGGACTGTATGTGTTTGAACTTTCCACCTTGACTCGGACCGTTGCTTGACCATCTGCGAAGCTCAACGAGTTTCTTCCCGCTACCGAGTTCTGCATCCTCGAAGAAGTATTGGCGGGCGATGAGGTCCGTGGAAGGATCGAGCTGGCAGCATGTGGTGGCGGCGGCGGGGGAAGAGATGGTGCCACAAAACCATCGTGGGAATGGTAGGGTTCAGGGAGACACAGATCGTAGTTGGCAAAGGGATCATACTCGGCCGACAAGAGGTTGGATATGGCTGACGTGGTGGTAGCAGTTTGAGTCGTAGGTACCATGGTCTCGGATGTTGTCCAGCCAGAATGGGATATCGGGATTTGGGAGGTCAGAGAGGCATCAGACCTAGAGGCTCGAGAGAGGGTCGACTGATTCACTGCACCGTAAGGCGATGGTGGGGGCTTATAATGGAAGTCAAGCAGACCAGGCGAAGGGTAACTGGCTGCAGAGGCTTCCGGATGGCAATGTTCGTGGGACGAGCAGGATGGGGATTTGGTGAGCCTTCGGTATGGTGACTGTGGCGAAGCGATCATAGAAGGAGGAGTGAGGTCCATGACGATGAGGTCAGGAAAGCATGAGCCCGTCAAAAGGACTTCGGTCTGACTGGCAGCTTTCTGGGGTTTAACGCTGAGGCGAAGATCGATGGGAGCGAGGGGCCTAGCGGCGGCGTGTAGTATGTGATACAATATCAGTGGTCAGCCGATTTGATCCAAGCTCGATTCGAAGCACGCGAGCCTTGAAGTAGCGACGAACAGCTTGGACGAGTCCTAGGTCGCAATGCTAGAGGCGAGACTTGAGAGGAGCAGGAGAGGGTTTAATAAGAACAAAGGATGCAAGAGCTCAGGAACGTAACTGGGCCAAGGATCACGTTGTAGACAACGGCGCTGCAAGATGGAGTAGGGAAGAGACCGAGAAGAAGAGTGATGAGGATAGCAGGAATCCCTACCAGACTCATGAGCCAGGTAAACATAGAAGTAGTTGATCGGATGGAGGGGAAGGCTGTGGAGGTGGGAGGGGCGTGTGCAGAGAAGACTGTGCGTACGGAGCCGATTATGAACCAACGCCCAGGACCGTCCATCATCGACGTGAGTATGGAGGACGGACTAGCAGGGCTACCTGACCCCAATGGAGGCGACATCATATGGGAGGAAATATTTCAGTTGTCTGTTAGTTGCAAGGGGGGTTATGCTGGGTTTTGCGGAGAGCCAACCGCATGTTGGGTGCACAAACAACCATACAAGCACACCCGCACACCAACAAAGATACTCGGTTCTAATGACCATGCTGGATATGAGAAACTTGCTGAAGCAGGCATGGTAAGGAGGGTGAATTGGTACCGACAGGGCTGTCGGCGAGCGAAATGAGGAGCAGCCTCCTGTAGGCCATGGTGTGCCATTGAACGTCGCTGAGTGCCATGGTGTGTCCTTGCTACGCTATCACTAACCCACGGCTCCTAGCTGTGGATCTCGCGCGGTCAGCCAGGATGTGGACCTAGATCTGTACAGTACCCTGGGCAAATTCCCAAAATCCGCACTGGTGCAGCAGACAGGGCTCTGAGCATGTTGGCGATGGGTAAGAGGCAGTGGGTCGTGGGAGCGGCCCATGGGTGTGCAGGTAGGAAAGCCCAGAGTGGCATGGGGAACAAGGAGGCTCCATTCATGGATCTCAGGGTTGCTGATGAGGAGCCCGGACGAACTGGTTCAGGAACTGCCCGGACCGCAGGACACAGAATGCAGCCCGTTGGCACGTTTTTCTGAAACGCTCAACTCTTCCGGGCTGCAAACGCTGACATGTTAGCAGGATAAGCCCAGCGTTCCAAAGTCAAGTCCTCGTCCTAGTAGCCCATTCCACAATCCTCATGTCAGCGTATGCAGAGAATGGACAAGGTACAGTATGAATCACAAGCTCATTTAGTTAATGTGGTCGGTTGGCTCGTCCCAAGACGAAGAATCGGGCGGGTCGTTTGGTATAGCCCCATGTTCTGCCTGGTCTTGCAAGGTCGTTATGCGCATCATGGCCAGAGAGCAGTATGCTGTGAATTTTGAGTTGAGCATTAGGGATATACTGTGGCGGGTGGGTGCTGACTGAGATGTAAAATGGGGGTGGACGCTGTGGGACCCAGCGTCCACCCCAGAAGCCTTGCAGGGAGGGGTGGCATGTCTTCAGGGTGGTCCAACCCATCACTGCGTCTCCCAAGGATGCAGGAGCTCAGGGAGGTCGCACACAAGGCGTCCGTTGCATAATCCTGCCATGTCACCGTGTAGTGGCCAGATTGACATTTTCGCGGGTTGGCCTAGGCGTGGGATCTTGGCGTTTCCGAACGCTAGAGTAAACATGGCAGGAATCAACGCGGTTTTTGCCCTGGCAGAAGGCATGAAACAAACCTCAATGCGTGCTCTTACACCGTGGTGGTGAAGCTGGGGAATGCGCATGGCCATGTGGTGGGATGTGAAGAACCGCCACCGTGGGAAGCAGCAGCTCCGAGAGGCGCAGTAGCCCTAACGGGAGGCGGCACCTGGCCGTACTGTAGTTAGGAAGTCGACTCGCATGGACTCGCATGGACCCTGTATGAAAAACTTGCATGCCGGAGGATGAAGTCATGTTGCCGCGATTAACGATGTTGTGTGGGAAATAGAAAATGGTGGACCAACGCAGAGCAGGAGACGTGCATAAACGCAAGATGCAGTCCACTCAGAAGTGCAGTCACTGCCTTCAGGTTACCTAGGTACCTATGGTGGTACAGAAAGGTACCACTGAAGGTATGAGGAAGGTTCCACCCCATACATTCAAGAGATCAAGGCAGGTGCGGCCCGCGTTGGTTGCGAAGTTTTGGCAGGACTAGGCGGGGGCTAAATTGGGGTGGACCAAGCAGGCGCAGTTCGTACGGTGTGCCGGGTATAAGGTACCTAGGTAGGAGACTGTGAAAGGCCCAGGGCATCTCATCGCAGATGGCGTTTACCGGGTCCAGGTTCCTGGAAAAATAAAGTGATGCCACTAACGCGAAGCCGTTTTGGGATATATATATATCTCTGGTACCTGTTGCACACATAGCAAGTAGCCACAAACGTGTCATATCGATGGTGGTCTGGCAAATGGAGGTTGTACGCACTTTCTTTCAGACCACAGGAAGAAGCAAGTCGTCACTCACAGGGAACCTCGTCATAGGTAATCTCAATTGGCCGTATGATGGCCCACGGAGTCACCACAGATGCAACTTCATGTTGCACGCAGGTAAGACACCTTGAGTACTTTTGTTGGTTTGCACAAATCGGGTTCTGTCGGACATGTCTCTCCCTAGCATCGATTGCTGACTGCTCGGGCGTGGAGGCTTACACCCTGCCCTGTATCATACCCGTCCTAAAAACGGTCCCGCCCGCATTGGGCCCAAACATGGCCTATACCCGCGCTGACCTTGCCTGAGCAAGATCATGGTCATGGTCAATGTCAACAGCCACAGCTTACTACAGTAATCGAGTACAGCAACCAAGCCACCCAGTCACACAGATCCAGGTCGTGCATACAGAGTATTCCCACCCAAGTCGAGGCGGCAGAGGAGAGATTCCGTCTGGGGTAGTATGTGCATCCCCAAGGCTTCCATCCGTAGGTCCACAGTTTGGCCGTCGTGCCTAAATCCATGTATTGCAATACCACGAATGCCCCTGTTTGCTGCCAGGGCCGTCGTTCGGAACAGCATGTTTTGCTTGATCTCTTGCCTTTGCCGTCCTATCAGGGTGTCGGCCGATACCAACTAATGGGAACCGACAACCCGAAATACACTTCGCGCGCATGCGACTGACACCTACCTAGCACGAGGCGTGCCAATATTACACAGGGCAATTAGTTACCAAACGGAGGCAATCTCGCTCAGAATCGCACGCACTCTCTCGACTTTGGTCTCCCCAGTCTTTCTTTACGTGACGAAGCGAAGAGGCGATGCCACCCCAGGTAGCTACAGTTAGACGCATGCGCGCGAACCGGAATAACTTTTCTGACGCAGCCGTTGTATCCTGTGGATACGCTCTTTCGTCCTTATTTCACGGCTCAGTTGGTTACACAAGGTGGGACCTATGCATGACGACGGGCGCGCTTCATGGCGCCATGTAACCGTACCCGAGTGCTTCTAAGTTAAGCACAGAGGAGTTCGGGGTGGGTGTCTTCCAATCAATCTTGCTGTCCAGGGGCTGCCACTTGCGCGCCTAGCCTGACATGGGCCAGAGAGACTAGATTCGAAGCAGATCGTGCCGAACAGGGGTCTACGACTGCCGGGGTCTCGGGCACGAGATGGCTACTTCATTGCCCGGTCCCGTAACTCGACAGCCGAGACTTGCAAAGGCACAATGGCCGAATATGTCATGTCGCATCCTGAAAGGATTATGATTAGGAGTTCACTCAAAGCAACCATCAACAGCCTATCAAAATCTCGCCCTTCCATTGCAACCTTGTGGAAACCCATAACAAATACAGCCATTGCAAGCTGAAGTGGACTCTGCGTATGGACAACGATTTACAGTATCTGCTATTTGCAATCTTTGAGGAGCCCCTTATGTAACGTTCCCGAATTAACAAATGTGAGGTGGTCTATGCCAGTATCGAGATGATGTGAAGGATCTACCGTCTCTCGAATACGTTGTGGAGGTATTATGACGACGACAGTGTTGTCATAAGCCAATCGCGACGGAGATGGTACGAGCTGCGCGTGTATACACTCGGCAAGTTGAAGAACACCTCCCAGCTGTATTGCTACTTCTATTGGGACCGGAAGCCCCTGCCTAGATGCGTTGACGTAGCGCCACCTGCGTACTGCTGATCGAAGCAGTGTTTTCTCTTCTCGTGCTCATGGCGAAACAACTGGGTATTCCTAAGCGACGGTGGGCGAGACGAAGTGTAGATCCATCATGTCAGGTCTCCGTTAGCAATTATCAACTGCATGCTCCCGTGGAGGGGCGTGCGCCGGCAATTTCTCTTCTTAGTTGTTGGATCGTGGGGCACAGCTGAAATCCAGACTCAAGCATGGCCGATCAACCAGTGCCACGTTATTCCCCTATTGAGCCATTGCCGTACCCCAATCATGAGCCTAGGCAACGTATGAGGTGCCGATCTTCACTGCTGCCCATGTAATATAAATAGAATCATGAAGGCAGACCGCGTCTAATATGTGGCGAGGGTGCGGCACTGCATGGCGGCTATGGCAATACCACCTTTGGAGGTGCATGCTCCCGCTTTAGCTGCAATCTGGAAGCAGGGTCTTGTCCTACGGCAACTGCAGTACCACTTCCCCATAGCTAAGATGTCGCCGTGCCCTGCGTGGATGAAACAAGATGCTGAGCGTCCCGTCGGCTAAGAAACGATGAGCGTGGGGACGAGTACTCGCCACGCAGTCTCATCGTCCGTGCTGACACGATTAGTCGAGCCAAACAACAAAGTTCAAAGGTACTTGAGGTGGCTCCTTCCAATACTAATCAGCCGCTAGGGGCAATGTCTACCACCTTTAAATGGTTGTTCCTTGAGCAACTTCGCATCCTTGGGAAGGATTTGAAGGGGGTTGGTCATCTCTTGTTGTTCCCGGTCACTGGACGATCGTCTGTTTTCTGGGCCTCCTTGTAGCATTGGGTCCATGATCAGTAAATTGCTCTCCGGAGGTTGCGTGATTGCTTATGAAGTATGATTCTGGGGCAGGTCGAGCGGTCTTACGCCTCCTGGTAACCAAAAGGGTCAAAGGGCCCTGATGGGGTGGCCTACACTCACGTATATTAAGTATTCTTTTGGTTTCAACTCGACAGTATACTGGTAAGAAACTTTCTCATAAGAGTTGACGCTACAAGTTGGGTGTGCGCTGACGGTAGTCGAATCTTCGAGTTATTGGGAGGCTAGTTGAGGGTCAGTGCTGACGTCTTTTTCTCGTGATGCGCTTTACCGTGCTCTCGTCTAGAGTGAAGCCTTCCAAACCATCCTGGCAGTAATTATTTCATAGTTCAGCCGCATATGGATCGTGATGCTGGAAGGCACCCATGAAGACCCATTGAGAACTAGCATAGTATTCAGTGACACTCTTGAAAACTAATGCACCCAAGTTCTCTAATCCGGCTGCAAGTAAATATCCGGATTCACGGGTAAGTCCTCATCAGTGCCCTCTGAAGCCTTTCGCTGAGGCTTGCTCATAATCCAGTCATATAGAGCGCCCGAGGCAAAGTGCGAATCCACTGCTCCAATATGCAGGTCGATCTATCGGCCATGCTTCAAACCATGATAGACGTTATCACGAAAAGACTGCACACGGGGTAGAGACCATGGTCGTGTGATGACAAATGTATGGACGACAGAATTGTCGTTGGCATTGATAGGACGGCATGTCGTTGCCTCAAGACAAGTAGACGTGCCTTGCCAATTCAGGCTAGTAGTCTTGCTGCTGCTGGTGCGGCAGCCGCTATCGTAGGCAACCACGTCATCAGAATTGTGAGCCTAACTGCTTCCAGTTTGTTGATTACCCTGTAGTTCAGGCAAGAAACACAAAGGACATCGTGAGTTCCCTGCAGTTTCCTCTTCACTGCACGTACTTACTCTCCAGCCGGGTCAACCCAGCGGTACAGGGAAATCTGAAGATTCCACTCAAGGCTCTACTTTATGGCGTCAGATGCCAACTCTGCGGCAGAGGTTTGAGCAGATCACCTCTTGCAGTTGTTCAAGCCTTACCAATATCTGTTGAAACACCAAAGCCAACCTGACGATCGTGTCGCTGCACGTAGCAACCATGTCTGCCTCCGAGCACACATTTGCTGCCAAATGCCGCCTGGCACCCGTGTCTTATCCTGGAAGGGAAGATGGACTGCCGCCCGTAGCTGCCCAGTTCTTCTACTCGTCTATCATCCCGATTGATGATCCCCTATCGACGGGTTCTGTTATCGGTAGCCACGATAATTGGTCTTCCAAGGGTCAACTGCGGCCATTCTCTCGTGGCGACAATAATGCACTCGAGAAGGCATGGCTTGGTCTAATGTCCGATGACGACCGCCGTGATCACTTGGATGCAACTCATGGCCGGCTACAAGCCAAAAGCCTGGACGACTCAAGCGCGACCAACTTGAGGCGCTCACTGCTTGTCCAGGCTCTGGCCACAAAGCATCTGAATCAGCACCGCACGGCGTTTCAACCACAGGATATTGCGTTGCCAATATTGACTGTTTCGCCCGGCACCCCATCACCTGCATGCTGCTCACAACTGCACCTCGACGTTGCCGAGGAATTGCAGCAGACATTCTGTGCCCTGGCTCGCAGTGTAAACCCGTACTTGACAACCGAATCAGTGCTTCGCGATGTTGTCACCATGCTACAACAGCTGCGACAGTCTCAGAGTGCCTCCAACGATAGACCTTCATCTTCTGGAAACGATGGCTTGGCATCGACAACTGTAACGGATGATCCAAACAGGGCGAATAGGGCCATGTCAATACCGACGAAAGAAGGGACTCACGACCGGACTCAAGTCATCGCGCAGAGCGACCAAGTACGGCCACGATCTACGTCGCTGGCGGTGAATCGCTCATCCCGAAACCAAGCATCAGCAAGTAGCTCAATAGCACGCCCACCAGTAACCGACGATGGAATATCCGGTATGCCATTTGTTCGGGTCGGCAGCGTTGATGCAGAACCCTTTCACGTACACCCCAGTCCCACCAGAGCCGATATACCAACAGCCAATACCTTCAAGCACCAGCATCAGGAACCTGATCCTACAACGCAGCAGCATCCAGCTGAACAGGTCGTGATCCAACAATTGCATAGTGATGTTAAATACCGTCGGGACTCCGAGGATGTCGCTGTAGGAATTTCCCGGCTGCACATGGTTACCTTACCTCTGCTACAAATGAAACCTATATATTGGTCACCCGTCAATGATATTGCCTTGGTTATGAGAGCTACGTGGTTTTATAGGTTATATTTTCCAGACGAGCAGACACTGAGACTAATAAGAAAGACTAACACAACCTAGGGATACGATGTTACCGGTTCCTCCGGCTGTAGCAAACCAGCTAGAGGCGGGTTACCAGGAGTTGAAGCCTTGGACCGAGACATGGGCCGACGAACTCAGATGTGCTGTAGAAATCGGCCCCGCGGGTGAGGAAAAGATATCGCATAGACTTTGGCCTTTAGAATCGAACCTCTCTCATAAAAAGATTCAAGCCATAGCCTCGCCACTCTCCTCGACGGACCCCTTCTGTGCCGCGCGCTGCTTTCGCGGAGAAGTGGCGGCTACAGGTTCTCTAGAACCAGTACAGGTGGACAAGGAGGCTGCTGAGCCGCCACTTAGGGCTTTCTCAAACTACCACGTCATATACAAAAACGAAACAGAGGCCTTCTTGTTGAAACCCAGCTTGAAGCCATCGTCATATTACTCACGAAGACCAATTTCCAAGATCACCAAGGGCGTCACCGTTGGCGTGCCAGTTATCAGGGGCTTCGATCGCCAAGTCTGGGATCGCGCTCATGAGAGCAAACCTGCGCCTAATAAGGCCGGCGTATCAGCAGCAACCGAATCACACGAGAGCCGGGGACACGGGGTCTGTCCAGCTTGCAAGTCCGACAAGGAACGAGGCCAAGTCTCAGACCTTGTTCTTGTAGCACATGGAATTGGCCAAAAATTTGCAGAAAGAGTAGAGAGCTTCCACTTCACGCATGCTATCAATGGGTTCCGCCGAGCCGTTAACATAGAGCTTGGAAACCCGATCGTGCGGCAAGTCCTTCGAGAGGGCCAGAATGGCGTTATGATCCTACCCTTGAACTGGAGACTAGGACTTTCATTCGAAGATGGAGGTCCGCAACGGGAGGAAGACAAGGCAGAGTATGCGCCAGAGGGGTTCAGCTTGAAGGACATCGAGCCAGGCTCTATACCTGCTGTACGAAGCATGATATCCGATGTCATGTTCGACATTCCTTTCTACATGTCCCATCACAAGTCAAAGATGATCAAAGCTCTGGTTTCTGAAGCAAACAGAGTCTACCGTCTTTGGTGCAGAAATAACCCAGGGTTCCCAGAGAATGGCCGTGTTCACATGATTGGACATTCACTTGGCAGCGCAATGGCTCTGGAGATCCTGTCGCGCCAGCCCACGTCAATACCTCGGTTCGATATGGGCCGTGCGGAGCCCGAGACCAGATTTCTGGAGTTCGACACAAAGAACCTATTTCTGGTGGGCAGCCCTGCAGGATTCTTTCTTTTGCTCGAGCGAGGCATTCTCGTGCCCAGGCGTGGTCGCATGAAACCCGGAGCCGACCCTGGGGATACAGTGACTAGGAATGTGGTCGGAGAGGCGGGGACATTTGGATGTCTTGCGGTTGACAACATCTACAACATCCTTGCCAAGGAAGATCCCATAGCGTACCTACTCAACGGCGCTGTCGACCCTGTTTACGCTTCGAGTCTCAAGATGGCATATCTACCTAGCGCTGCCTCTACGTTTCTGAAGTCGATGGGCGATGCCGTGCGAAGCATCGTGCCGGGCATGGCACCGCCAACCAACCCACTGGGGATAGAAGGCAACCGACCGCCACCGATTCGTCTGCCCTCTCAGCTCGAACTCGAAGTTCACGACTTCACCCGAGAGGAACTTGCCGAGAAAAAGGCCTACTTGCTGAACGACAACGGGCAGATAGACTGGTACCTGAGGTCGGGAGGCGGCCCCCTTGAGCTGCAGTACTTGAACATGCTCGGCGCCCATACGAGCTACTGGACCAACCACGATTTCATTCGCATGCTGTGTGTGGAAATCGGACGCAAGCCTGGCCGCATGAACACCCTGCCAGCCATGAGGGCGGTCAAGGCCACCAAACGTATGGTGCCTAGCCTGTCATGATATACATTAGTTTTCTTTTCAAGCTGAGAGAGATTGAGGATAATTTTGCTCGTGATTTTTCGATATTGTAGTGTGTTAAATAGAGTAGACTAGAGCGAAGCCCTTCCGGTGTTGTGCAAATGGTCCCTCATAGGATGAGAGATCGATGTCGAGAAAGAGTACGAGCCGCTGTGCTTTGTCTATTTGTACACGAGTATTTAATCTATCTATAAACCAATTTTGATTCTTTTCTTTAAAAACTTTCTAGCTCCATCATATCCTGGTCTAAGTCCTCGTCATCAAAGTCGAATTCACCCGTGTTCTGCAAATTCGCAGCCGATTCCTGTTGCTTCTGCGCCATCTCCTCGAGTTCCTGGATCCTCTCTAGATCCATCTTCTCCTTGTGCTTCAGCAAGTCGCTGTAGCCCCACGTGCTGATGCCCTCTTGGTCCTTGGCCCTGAAGGGCTGAGCCATGGTCCTGAGGAAGCGTCGCGCGCTGCTGACGGCCATGTCCGTGCTCAGATTGACGTCGGCCTCCATCAACCCCTGGTTGATCCACTTCGGCAGCTGGCCCCTCTTCCTCTGGAAGCGACGGTCGGCGAGCACCATGATACCGTAGTCGTCCTTGCCGCGCAGGACTCGGCCGAGACACTGAGCCGCGTGGCGCATTGCGTCGAAGGACAGGAAGTCGTTCTCCTTGATACGGTACGTCTCGCGCAGGAATTCTAGCCTAGCCTTGAGAATCCTCGACTCGGTATACTGGAACGGCACGCCAATGCAGAGCACAGTTCGACCGTACTGATGGTCGAAATCTATACCTTCTGAAACCTTGCCTCGGGCGACACACAGCAGAATCGCCCCTCGTCCGTTACAGCATGCTGTGCGATATGTTTCAAGAGCCAGCGAAGTCTCCTGAGCGTCAGGCGTTTCGACCAGAATGAGCTTGTACTTCCAGACCTCGTCCAGAATACCCATGCCCTGCCACATGCTGATGATGGACTCCATATAAAGGTACGAGGGGAAGAAGACGACGAGCCCATCGGGGGTGATCTTTGCAAACTCCGTCAAAAGATTGCCGTAGTTACGGACTACGCTTGGCTCATTGCGGACCTGAAAGCTTGTTGATATGGAGGCTTGGTCACTTCCACGAGTGACGATCATTGGCAAGAATGACCGGCGAGCGAGAGTCATGCTGTACGATTCCTGGATGACGGTGGTAAAGTTGAGCATCTTCGGATACATTTCCAGCGGCGAGATGGTTCCCGAGGTGATGATGACGGAGTAGAAACGATCGAAGACTGGTTTAATGGCGATAGCTGCATCAAGACAAGTGAAATGTAATATGGGGTTGGGCACTTCTGCCGAGTCCGACTCATAGGGCTCAAGAATCAACAGAAACCCCTTTTCGTAGGTCGCAACAAGCGTTGCAAACGTGGCGACTTCCTGTAGAGGTTGATAATCCTCGATGTTGGTGAGTTCTAGCGTTCTTACTAGAGAGGTCAATCTTTCCGCGCAGAATCTCAATGGCTTCTTCTCAATGAAGGTGTGTTCCTTGAGATGAGCCAAGAAGGAAGGTGGCGTTTCGGAAATGACTTGACGGACTTTCATACGAGTCTATCCTGATGTCAGAGTCATAACTGCAACGTCAAGGCACCAACAGGATTTACCTTGAGATACTCAATGAAGCGTTTCAAGAACGCCACGAAGTGCTCAGCTCTCCGAATGTTTCCAGGCACAGCCTCCTTGAGTAGGTCTTCGGGAAGGGCTGATAGTTGTCAGTGAGTAGTATATGTGTAGGGATCGATGTGGCATACCCGGATTGGACATGAACGCGTCTTCCTGCCGAGCTTCGTCTGCGTCCCGAAGGCCTTGTACGAGCTTTTGATACTCATTTTGCAGCTGTTCCTGGTCCGTCTCTCGCATTTCGGATATGCGGCGCTCGAGGTTCTGGGCGCCACGGGTCGCTTTGCGTAGGGAATCCTCAGTTATGTCTGTACTCAACGCTTCGATGCAGACATTGTCGATGTTGTGAGCTTCGTCGAAGACAATAATGCAATCTTGGGAGAAATCTTTGGAGACGCGCTCAGCAATCTTTGGGTCGAGTAGGTAATGGTAGGAGAAAATAACGACGTTGCAATATTGCATCTATTGGCAAAATGTAAGCGTCGAGCAAAGAGAGGAAGCACGGGGCAACTACCATGCGCCTTGCAGTGAAGTAAGGGCACTGCTTGTGCTCTTCGCCATACCGCAAGATGCTCTCGAAGGACCATACGCCGTTTGGGATGAGATTGTGAGGTTCGAGCAGGTCTAGGTTCTAATTTTAGTCCGTTAGCTGTGGCGTCCTCGTGGCGATCGGGCAAACGTACGTCGTGATATACGCAAACATCGACATTTTCTCCACGTTCCTTCTTTTCCTTGACGAATCCTGCCGTCAAACTTCGGCAACGAGAGTCCACGATTGCGCCACTCTTCTCTCGCTTTACCGATGGATGCAAGCACAAGTTCTTTCGACTGGTTAGACCGAGACCTCGGAATTCTTCTTCGTAACCGAGCTGTTCGGCTCGATACTTCATGAGCGCCTGCAGCTCTACCAACGCCTTTTCAATCTCAGACATGGTACCTGAAAAATACGCGTAAGTCGTGTGAGTAATTGATTGAATTGGAAGGGCAGGGGAGGCGGACGAGAGCAGTAGATGAGCTTGCGTTTCTCGGGCTTGTATTGCTGATACGCAACAATAAGCGACAACAGTGACACTGTCTTACCAGTGCCCGAAGGCATCTCCAAGACGCAGTGACCTCCTGCATCCAGAGTCTCTAGAAGAAAGAGAAAGATTAGTGGGTTATTCATCCATGGTCAATGTGAAGGGCAGAACGAACTTTTGAGATCACACATGTAGCTGGAAGCGGTCGTATTTAGTCAATCAAAAAGCTTTTGCAGCGCAGAAATCACACAGCACATACGCATATTGTTCTTGTTGAAAGTGTTAGTATACGAGCTATGTATGAGGCCACCGATGCAACCTACCTGGGTATATTCGAGGGTAGGGGAACAGCACGGGGAGGTCACTTTGACAAGTCAGCAAGTCTCGAAATCACCTCGGAATGCAGAAACGAGTCCATACTCGATGTTGAACTTCATGGTGGCGGCCTGGAAAGCCGCGCAAGCTGGCTCACTGTCAGTCGTGACGGGGGTTAGAAGGAAAGAGCTTTGATCGTGAAGTGGAACAATGGCGTTGTGGGTCTTCAAGACCTTCGTGCACCAGATCCGTCGCGAACTCACGTGACCCACAGAATGCAAAGTACCCCATAGGTATAATGGCGTGCCCTGCAGACTGGAACTCACGGGCACACAGCAATACAATAGAGACGCAAGTTATGACTGTTGCTTTTACTTGAGGATTCATTTTGCCTAGTACAGTCGCGAGTTTCGACAAGTGTGCTCTTCATCCACATTATGGTGGCTACACCGAGCCTTTTTGCTCCGGTCAAGACACTTGGTTCTTTGCGAACAAGAAAGAGTACTACTAGTCTTTGGCACCTGTTAAACCGCACTCGCATCAATCGAGTATCTACTCGATGCTTGCAGCTGAAGCATTGAACACTTCGTCATCCACGGTTTCGGAGTTGGAGCGATGCTCGATCCAGTGTCCACTATGTAGCGGGTCGCACTACGAGCCTGGGCATCCGGGGAAGATGGGGAACGACATCAAATCAAACCCGAAACTCCACTAGAGTTGGATGGAGGCTAAGGAAAGGGCATCCGGCACGTTTAGACGCAGACCATTCGTACATGTGTACATGTTGGGGTATCTCGATTAGCAACCACCAACCTAGGGGTGATATGATGATATCGTCACGGCGTCCGCGTGGCGCAGGCAGGGGCGTCGGCTGCTACGGCATCCCGCCTACAACCCACAATACTGTACATTTCTGCAAATCACATTATGGAACTCATCGTTCGCAACTGCAGTGATGTATTGTAATACAAGGTGTCCAGCCAGCAAAGAAGGAAGGGCAATTGGGCAAACCAGCGGAAACCATATCGCAATGCGCATTACGTTTCACTTTGCATTTGCACGCGCCACATGCACCTTTGCAAATCACCTTTTTAGTTTGCGGGTGATGACCTGGTAGATCCATCCGTGCAGATGATGGACTACTCGTTGGAGGAAGCTGTACTGTAACCGTGTAGGTTCCAAGTCAACAGATTGATGATGCAGATCTCCCACAGTTCCACCCCCTCTTTGCAAGCGGGATCACCGATGAGAAAAGACGGGAGAGCCTAATGGAAGGTTGAGGGTGTTTGTAGCCCGTTGTCTCAGCGGGAGGGTAGGTAGGGAGGTAGGTACCTCCAATGACGAAAGTCGCCAGACTGAACCCCCATGCACTACGTGACTGTACCTACCTGGGGTAGTATCTTCACGCAATCGCCCTGAACGTGGGTGATGAACACGAAGAAACGTATCCGTTCAATCGATCAAACGATGCCCATTGTCCTCGTCGTCGTTTTCCTGGTCCATTCTACGTGCAGGCGTGGGCGAGCGGCGGACGGTCGACCATTCAGGTGTCGAGTCCGTGCCAACCCTGTGCCCGCCACCAACGCAAGGCATGTCCACTGAAGCCACGCGCCCGCCCACCACCATCCGTCGCCTGCTCCACCACATCCCAACCACTCAAGGCCCAGGACCGTCCTGCACAGTGAACATCCCCCCCAGTCTGCCTATCTGCGGCCTGACAGCCAGATACCGATTGAGCTGGCCGCCTAACCGCCTTGCGTTAGCCCTCCAAGGGAGGGAGGGGAAACCGACGCAGCAACAGAGGGGTATCGCTGGGAGCTTTGCGTGGGATTGGACGGATCCAGATCCTCGACGAGGGCCGTTATCACCAACAAACCCAACCTTGTTCGATTATGACCCTACTCGACTGGTCCAGCAACAGGCCAGAGGTATTCAAGCGGCAAGCCCCCCCCATGTCCCCGATCATTCCTCCATCCGTTGGATTGTTGACTTGACTGAACTGAACCGAACTTCTTTGTCGTCCTGTTGTATCACGCCCGTCCTACCTCGACTTGTTTACGCTTGCTTCTGCGTTTCTCCCTCTTCTATTCGCATTCGTAATCTTGAACATCTTCCATCCATCCTTCGTCCTGGCTACTCGTTCTTCGGCGACGTATTCCATCTGCCTAGACTTTCTGCCGCGTGCCTCTTGTTCCTCTTCCTGACGTTGCCCGCCCTTTCCACTCCTATCGTGACCATTACTGTTCCGCCGTCCGCTGTGTACTACTCGGGTCGTGTGTCCCCTGGGAAGCTCTTCGCGAGGTTGGCAATGTGGCCCCCATGCACGCCAAGACAGGACAACTCTAACTGATCATCACCACAGTCATCGTCGGCACAAATAAAACAGCATCATTCCCGTCCTCGCCGCGTGGTGGTCGAGGACTAAGCATGCGTGGGACAAACTTGTCCTAAGCTCCCAAGAAGCCTTGTACACAACCCCCCCCCTCCATTGTCTGCTTCATGATTGCATTGACTGATGGCTTCAGCTTTTAACGGCTGATCAGAACGACGTTGCACCGTCTGGAACCTTATCTCTATATTATCCACCTGCATCTTCCCAGCATCTCAACATGGCAACGATTGCTTTAACACGACCTCTTGCGCCGCACAACACCTCCACAACCATCACCAACCCAATCACCCCACCTCTCTCGCTCGATGGTATAAGCACCAACTCCAGCACCACTAATACGACGCCGGCTTCAGCCCATGCTGTATCCCCAATCCCGAATAAACATATTCCCCATTGCCCTACTGGGCCCGTAAAGGCTGTTGACCTCGACTCCCCACCCACGTCGCCCAAAGTACGCACCAAAACACAACACCAAAGCTCTATACTCTACCCACCCGATGGCTTCGACCGCCTAGTCTCTGGCCCGCTGGCTATCTACGAGATCGATGCGTCCGAGGTCGCCGAGGCTCTGGATCATGCTTCGCGCCAGCCGCTACCGGACCCATCGACAGTCTTCCCATGGTTTCATGGCTTACATCCGAGCAATCATGTCCAGCAAGGCTTCTTTTCCGCCCGCCGTCGCCTTCATAGACGGACCCCAATACCTTTACGAGCAGTCACACTTGTGAAGGCCGATGGAGAGCTTCATATTGCCCGTCTGAAAGGAGCTATTGCCCCCGAGGAACTGATACAAACCAATTCAGCTCCAGCGTTCATCGACCCTGATCCCCGAGACGGCTTTTCTGTCCGCAACTTTCATATCCAGCCCACCAAGATTGCTCTGACGTCTGACATTATTGTATATGGCGATGATCTACAAGCCGCGCGCAAGCTCGCCTGGGACATAGCCGCCGCGAGGCAGCAGTGGGTCGAGAGCCAGATCGCAAGCGGCGGATCTTGTCCGCTCTACAGCACCTTCGTTTGCACCAGCCCGTTCGAGGAGTTTGAGAAGAATCACCCTGAGATAGTGGCTGTTGATGCAACAGGATGCCACACTGGTCGGGTCATTGATTTCGTTCTCCAGGAGAGAAAGGAGATGTGGGATATGACGAAATCTTCTGAAATACATCACAATGTCTTCATGGGCCCCACTCCCGAGCCTGGAAGCTTGGAGGAGAAGCGGTACGATGTGTTAATCGAGTGCAGCGATTTCGGGCGGCTGAATGCAGCATCACTCGAGAAAGTTGCCAAGTCGGGATCGGAGGCGGACAGGCCGTCCTTCCACGATTTCCCGTCGTCGGGCAGCATATTGCCCCCAACTTGGTCGCATACAGAAGCCGATGGTGTCTTGGATACGTGCCGGTGGATATACCACCTAGCTCATGGCACTTATCCAGAAGATACAGATACCGACGCAGATGGGGACTTTCTTGTGGAGCCTGAAAACGAAGAAGCTTCCAACCCTAGCAGACCTCGGAAAGTACTTATTCATTGTGGTGATGGCTATACCGAGTCGTCGATGCTGGGCATCGCCTACTATAGCTACAGCACAGGCCGACCCGTACCCGATGCTTGGCTACACCTTCACACCAAGGAAAAACGAAACTTCTTTGCCTATCCCACCGACGTGGCCCTTCTCACTTCTATAGCGCCTCGCTTGCTCCGCGAGTCACCAGCTTGTGCTGGACAAAGCCTTGAGGCCACCACGCAGTTGCTGAGAAACGAGCCAGGTTGGGTGCAGGGACTGGATGGCTCCTTTCCAAGTCGAATTCTTGATTACCTTTACCTCGGCAATCTTTGTCATGCCAACAACCCTGATCTCCTCAGAGAACTAGGCATACACCAGATCCTAAGCGTTGGAGAGACAGCTATTTGGCGAGATGGCGACCTAAGCAGGTGGGGAGAGGACAATGTTTGCTTGGTTCAGGGCGTACAGGACAATGGTATCGACCCTCTGACTGACGAATTTGATCGATGCCTCGAATTTATCGGTAAGATATCCCCTCTCCCACAGTCTCAGCTTGACAGCATGCTCACGTTTGCGGCCCTAGAACGAGGAAAACAGAGAGGGACTGCAACATTGGTCCACTGCCGCGTCGGTGTCTCTCGCAGCGCCACCATCTGCATTGCCGAAGTCATGCGCGCCATGAACATGTCTTTTCCCCGCGCGTACTGCTTTGTACGAGCCCGCCGACTCAACGTTATTATTCAACCGCACTTACGCTTTGCCTATGAGCTCCTACGATGGGAGTCAACACTCCAGCAGAGACGCAATCAGAATGAATCCAATATAAAGAGAGAATTGGAGTGGGGCGAGATCACCAGAGAAATTGCCCTGATGAACCGACCTTATTCCAGATAAGTCGTCCAAGACAACAGACCCTTGGTGGATTCACTTGATATATCTACTTTTTTGTGCAATTTTAGCACGGGACTGGATTCGAAACTACCGTAGACCTGAGCAGTCTTGCGTTTTGTAATTGGGGTTTTCTTCTTCTTCTTCTTCTTCTCCCCCTTCTTCTTTTCTCTCGACGGGAGCACTGTCACTTTGATGTTTTGCACTTTCCTTTGGACAACGAGGCCTTTTTCTGTTGGTTATGGTAGCAAGGACCTGGACAAAATGTATCTACGGTCTCGATACATGCATGAAAGCATATGATGAATTGATGAACCATTAATACCGGGATGTAGCCGTGCCACAGCGTGACTCTCTTGCCCATCGATGTCTCTCTGGTGAACTGGCGTTCAAGCTGCGTATTCAGATACCACGGCTCCATTTCAAAGCGATGTAAAGTACAAAATAATATGGTGTAAATGGGTATTTGGACCAGCTTGGTCGCAATGAGACAAACACCAAATATGAGCAAACCGCGGAAAGAACAATATGCCGCTTTGCACTGTACACACAACGCCTTTATTATGTGACGATCGTCTAAAGACTGTACCCCCTCAACCTGCCGCCCTCCCATAGACCAACTATCCTGGCTGGAAGTCCTGCTTATACAGCAAACGCCGATGCGTCACTCTTGTCATCCCCCTCAAGGACTCTACAATCCGATGATTAGCAATTGATAGTTAGGGCCAGGACGATGAGAAGAGGACTCACGAGAATTGCTTCACCAGACACCCTTCTCCGCCATGCTCCAAATCAATGTTGTAGATGTAAAAGCCGCCGTCGCTGGTTACTACCATGACTTGCGGGCTCGTGCTGCTCATAGCAACAACGCTTCGCAGCGGACCAGCTGGGGTGTTCCCCGACGTTCGTGTTGCTGTCGCAGATACATTTGATTTGGGAATTTTGATGTAAGCAAAGTCTCTGAGGGGCTCCCACATCTCCGTCACAGACTGCGGCAAGTATGACCCTACCACTCCTGCCATGCCACGGCCCATGATCAGAGAAGAGCGCCGTAGCATGCTGCCAAAAGAGCCGCTCTGCCTTGTGTGACCAGGCCCACCTGGAGATGACCCGCCAACGTCCGCGCCATCGCTCCTAGATGACTCGACGGCGCTGTTGCCGGGGGATTCACCCTCGTCAAACGATCGCGAACGTGACCATCGGTCTTGTCGTGGAGAGTTGGGCTCGATCGGCGCGCCAGAAGGCGTCGTGTTTCCGGGCGGAGCACCCAAGCGGAATATATGTACCGTATCCGAGGTCGAAGATACGCAGAGCAAAGTCGAGCTTAGATTGAAGGACATGCTGTAGATTGTGGAAGGGTAGGTGCCACGGCGGAACTGATATAGTTTTTGGCCCTTCGGAACCGAAAAGACTCGGATGATGGTGCCGGTTTCACTAGCTGTGGCAAGCATAGTACCCTCATTGTTGAGGCACATGGAACAAAGCGGCGAGCGGTGCGCCTCGATGACGTTGACGGCTTTTAGAGTCAGTGTATCGAAGACCAGCACCTCGCCGGATGTAGGAGCGATGTATGTGGACTGAGGTGGCGCGTGCTGAGGCCTCCTTGCGTCTGTATCCTCGCGAGGTTTGGGCAAAGGGTAGGCGATGTAGCAGTTCTCCGAGGATGGTGATAGAGCACAGATCGCAGTCGGGTTTGGTGAAGTCGGGATCGTGTAGAGCAAGCTCATGTTGCTGATGTCGTAGAGATATATCTCCTCCTCCAGCACCACAGCCAAACGCTTGCGATTCAAGCGGACGGCGAGGACGGCCGACGGGAATGTGAGTTCGCAAATGACCGAGGCTCTCTGTGGAGACGTGTAAGCTACTATCTTGGGCTCTGTTGGTGGGAAGCGATTACCTTTGTGTTCTGGATTATGAGATGGCGCGGCGATAGAATCAGAGCAACGAGCGACGTCGAGAATAGCATCTCGATGATTGCGATGTTGCCATCGTCACTGCTGTATATACGGGAGAAGGGATTTGTATGATAGACGCGAAAGCCTTTGGAGGTGCCTTGACGATTTCGTTAGCGAGACTGGCTGACAGCCAAGAAGAGTTGTAGTTGTCGTGCGTTGGACGAACTTACCAACCGCAAGACATGTGTGGTCCTGGTTGAAGGTTATGAAGTTGAGCGCTGGGGTAGCCATTGTGTCCGGGGGCCAGAGCAGGCTGCGAAAGGTCTAAGCAAAAAAGGACGAGCTTTCGAATCGGTTCGGAGATCTTGGAATATCGAAGCGGAGAGCAAGAAGCTCAAAGCAATGAGAGCGAATCGTTTAGCAACTCGACAGCACGCGAGTCTGGGAGAAGCTAAGGCTGGAAGTTCATGGCGCGGAGCTTCGCGACGGGATATTGGCGAAAGAAGAAAGCCGGCCGAGTTCGCCAGAGAAGCTCTGGCAGGACTTTTGTAATGCACGGCAGAGCTCGGGCGGGAACGGGGGCGACCGAGGTTGCTGTTGTTGTATTGGTTGTCTAGTAGGAAGAGGGCGGCTCGAGGTACGGCGATGGGTTTGCGGACCTGGACAACGACGTCTGGCACAGAGAGGCTGGGGATGCAGCTTTAAACCATGTCGCCGTGATGGACGGTGGGTTGGGGAAGTGTACCTAGCCAGTACTGCTCTGTGCGAACCCTGGGCGTGGAACGATGCGCTACAGCCAAGTACTGATCAAGTACCTGTTTTAACGGGAGTTCGACCGAGGGCGGGGCTGCTATCATGAATCCGAGGTGGAGCAAACCTAACAGAGTCATTCGCCAGAAAAATAAAAATAAAAATCCGGTCATAAAAGACGCTTGAAGATGAAAGAATGAATCTTCTGCCAGGACATTCTTGCTGCTCAGTTGCCGTCCAGACCTTGTGCACCGGCCGTGAAAGAGGAGCACGCCATCACGACAGGAGCAGGATCTAGGCACCAGGCCGCACGAAATCACAGGCACCACCACCCACTGCAGATGCGCCGTGACCGCGCCCTCTTACACCCCTCTCGTTCCCGTGGCCATGGCCGCTACGACGCCGGCTCCGATGAAGCCCTCCAGGTCGCAGGTGCTCGATGACCTGATTATGGGGGTGAGTGAATCGTTGTGCGTTTGCTTTTCTACTGACGTCATTGGTCTATCCTGAGACATATCCTGCACATTTACGCAAGGTACCCTATCGAAGCTACGACCGATACCCTCAGTTGCCGCTTCGCGTGTAGATCGTCCGGGGGTACCTTGCAGTTGAAGCTGTCGTAGCCCTGTGCCTCCCTCTGGCTCGCACTCTGCCTAGGAGAGACCTCGTCTTTTCTCTTTCGTATTTCTTTCAAGCTCTTCCTTTGGCAATTTGTCTCGAGCAGGCCTCATCATGCCGGTATCTTCATTCAAAGCTCGCGTTGACTCTTGCGTAGACAAACAGCAGCAGCATCGTCTCCAAGCGCAGTGTCGAGCGCCTCTACTATCCCAATGAACCACACTACTTCCGCTACTTCGTCAAGAAATTCCAGAGGAGAGCGCCTCTAATCAACCGTGGCTACTGGCTGAGACTTAGAGCCATCGACGTTATTGTTCGACAGTTCTTGAGTCGTCCGTCGACTGCCAAGAAGGTCGTCATTAACCTGGGCTGTGGAAGGTTAGTCGATATCTTTGTGCCCCTTGCTTTATCAATGATAAATCTAATGAATCAGCGATGTATTGCCATGGCAGTGCCACGCCAGGTACCCTTCTGTCTGTGACGATGCTCTCTTCATCGACGTCGACTACCCCGACCTCATCAAGAAGAAGCGTGCCATTGTGCTGGAAACGCCGGATTTGAAAGCGTTGCTTGGCCAAGACCCCTTTGTTAGCACCTCGAATAGTGACAGCATCATTCTTCGCAGTGAAAAGTACTGCCAGGTGGCTTGCGACTTGCGACAGCTTTCAACCTTGCGCCAGTCTTTGGAGACCCTTGTCTCTCTTCCACGCTGCAATGTTCTTTTCGTCGCTGAAGTCTCCATAACGTACATGGACACAGCATCAGCCGATGCTCTTCTGGAATGGGCGAGCTCCATAGGGCGAGGTGGGAATTCTTCTCAAGTATTCTTCGGATGATTTGAACTAACAGCGTGCCATCAGCCGAGTTCTGCCTCCTCGAGCAGATCCTCCCGCAAGGACCCGAACATCCCTTTGCACAAACAATGCTCAAGCACTTTGACAAATTGAGCACGCCTCCCAGGTCTGTGGGTAGCTATCCCACAACAGAAAGTCAGAGAGCCCGGTTTCAAGCGCGAGGTTGGGCACATGTAGACATTTGGGATTTATGGCATGCTTGGTCCGGCAGTGAATTCGTTACGCCAGACGAGCGTGTCGCATTAGACATTGTCGAGCCGTTCGACGAATGGGAAGAATTCATTCTCTTCGCACGACACTACTTCATTTTACATGCCGTTGCCACGGAGCCTGGGGTTGCTCGTGATGCTAGATCAAATCCTTCTTCGGGCTGTCCAGAAGTCGTCCTACCGTCTGAGGTCAGAATTGCAACTCACGAAATCCCGGGACGATTTAAGCGGCGTTTTGGAGGTGCAGTGGCTACTCGAAATCATTTAGGAGAGCAGCATGTCGTCAACATGCTGGGATTGGGGACTAATGGTAGAGCCGATAGTTGCGACATCGTTGCTGTTGGTTCCCATCATACTTCTCTAAAATGGCCGGAGAATGGACCGACAGCCCGCATGTGCTTCACAGTAACCGATCTAGGAAAACTTGGCGTCTTACTGGTGGGTGGCAGGAGCTCACCAACCCATGTCTTCTCGGATTGCTGGTTGCTCGAAAGGGGAATGGGACTCCATTGGAAAGAAATGCCCAATCTACCAGTGCCATTATTCAGACATTCTTCGGTACGCCTACGAGATTCTTTCCTCACCCTTGTCATGGGCGGGAAGACAAGTGTATCCAGTATTTCGCCGGAATCTTTCGTCTTGTACCCGGGCAAGGGATGGCTCAAGTGTGATATTGTCGGGGCTCGACCCGAGCCTACGTTTGGCGCAATGCTCTGCAACGTACGATCTGACAAAGAGCCTGGAAGCTTCAGAGGACTTGTTTCTGGCGGCATAGATAACCGAGGTCTGATGAATACTCAGGCCTATGTTTGGGAACTGGTTATCACGGAATCCAAGGTATGTGTTTCAGCAAGAACTCCTCGATTTCTCCCGTCTCCGTGCACCGAACTGACCTCTCGATCTATAGCAGCCGACATTATCTTTTAAGAAGGTCGAACCGCTCTCAGTCGGGCAGGACGAGCTTTCAGTATTTGGCGCACATGTCGTGGAACTAGGCAATCTTGTCGCTGTTTGTGGTGGGCTGGGCCACAATCCTTCCAACCAAGGACAAGAAATCACTTTCATCAGCCCATCGATTGAAGCCGAGACCTATAAGTGTTTCAAGGCTATTGACCATGGCGACGAAGCAACCCGACGGCCATTCATGGTTGGCACGTCGATCGTAAAAATGGGCCACGACGAGCTTTTCGTTGTAGGAGGTGGAGCGACTTGTTTCTCCATGGGGACGTTCTGGCAGACTGGCATATTCCGAATTGTCATTCCCAAACTTCCGAATCTAGTGAGCCATTCCATGCAAAAAGACGCCCCGGCAAACGCAATAACATGTTCGGGTCCTCACAGGGTTGTTCGGACAGACAGGCTTGACGCGGAACTTTCGTTGACCAGTGCTGGCCCAAGCATTACGGCGGTGCCGCGAATTAAGCTGAACTCAGAGGACGACTTTCTAGAAGTTCTACGAGAGAGAAGGCCTGTCGTGATAGAAGGCCTAAACTTGGGGGACTGCCTACAAAAGTGGAATCCGGATCATTTGACTGAGCGAGTAGGCAGCGAGAGAAAAGTGAGTGACACCGAAGCCTGTGGGAACTTGGCTGCTGACTGCTACAGGTGGTCGTTCACGAATGCCTCGAGGACACGGCAGAGATGGACTTCAACTCCAAGAATTTCTGTTACACAACCGAGGCTTTTGGTGTCGTCATGGATCGCATGTGCAAGGGAGAGAGACTCTATTTACGTTCACTTTCACAAGCACAGCCATCGGAGCTCCCGGCCAGTCTTGAGAGCGATTTTCCGACCCTGGCTGACGAATTTAGCGTGCCACGGGAAATGAAGTATGTCAGGGAGAACTGCTTCAGCTCCGTCTTGAGGATATCAGGCCGCGTCAATATGTGGCTGCATTACGACGTGAGTGGCGTCTAGAAAGCAGTTACTCTCATGTCCCAGCAAAGCTAACCACCTGCATGGTTTCAGGTAATGGCAAATATATACGCCCAAATACAGGGATCTAAGAGGATGATTCTCTTCCCTCCAAGGGAGGTTAGCATGCTCTCATTCCCTCCTGCTGCGTCCAGCTCTAGCCTCGACGTTTTCTCGCTACTTGAGTCGCCAACACTGGCCGGCACCCACCCTTACGAGGCAAAATTGATGCCTGGGGATGTACTTTTCCTGCCGCCAATGTGGCTGCACACAGCCAAGCCAGAAACAGCTCTGAGCATCGCGGTGAACACCTTTTTCCGTGACCTGGACGGCGGGTACGCCGCTGGCCGCGACGTCTATGGAAACAGGGATCTTGCTGCGTATGAAAAGGGACGGGTTGACGTGGCGCGTGTAGCAAGGGCATTTCAGAGTCTGCCAGCCGACATTCGCCACTTTTACCTATCGCGACTGGGGAAAGAGCTAGTACATTTTGCCGAAGACAGCTGAACGCCAAGCCGCACCTGCATGACCTGAGCGCTGATACTTGCGCGAAGACAATCAATCGCCGCCCCTACCGGGCAGGACTTTCATTGTCATCATTCTGTTGTTTGCGTTCCTGAGATCCAGGCCCACAAAAGGGGAAGGCTTCACGCCTCCGATCTAGAGGAGACCAACTCCTGTAGCCGGATGTAGGGCATACAAAGTAGCCCACATGGTGGCTAGATGTGCGGACCAAGACGATCCTGCTTTGCGCCAAGATGTGTTGTGATTTCAAATGTTTGATGTATACTGTACCGTATAGTCTCTAGCTCCGTTTCTTTCCCATGGAGCCGGGGCGAGCCTGAGACACCTGCTTCAGCACCTCGCTAACACGAATTGGCCTCGCCAGCCGTGGCCGCTATACCCGAGGTGGCTTCGAGTACCGACTAACGTCTGTCACGGTGACCAGTCGGATTTCGCACCTCGCGGATGGCTTTGATGGGTTGATTTGGGCGCACGGGCCCGCGCAAATGGCCCTGCGGCTGGCTGATGGCCAAGTACCACTCGGCACCAGGCATCCTCGTGTGTAGCAGTCCAGTCCAGCCCACGACGCACCCGAAAGCCCAGGCTACGCAAGGGTGCGTGCGGGAGACGATAAGAAGAACAAGGGCTGCAGAAGTGACTTGATGGAAAGTGTGACGCCACCGAGGCTCGAAGTATAGGTTCCTGGCTGGCCTTGCGTATGGTGCCACGCCCATCGGACTCCGGCGCTTGTTCCTGCCAAGATAGACAGACACTCGCCTCTCTATTCGCAAGTGCAGCTGGGGCTGTTGGACACGTGAAACACGAACCGGCCCCAGCGGGCACCGACGACTTGTTTTGGTGGAAAGACAAGTAGAGACAATGGCACGGAGACACCTTCCGACGACGAGCGATCGGAGGAGGGCCCAGAACCAACGAAGCGTGGCAGCCAAGCCCGCGAGATGAATGTTTTCTTTTCGCGCAGTTCACCGACTACATGGTGATGTTGCGCGGCTGTCCCAGTGCGCTGGGCCTACGCAAGAGTAAGACATGGGCGCAAGCTCGGCGGGCCCTTTTTCACCCGGCACAGTGGCCGCCGCAGCTGAAGTTGTCAAGTGGTGACGGGGGGGGGGGGGGGG
>KL660801.1:0-23885 GCA_000732775.1 Stachybotrys chlorohalonatus IBT 40285
CATGGCGTTAGCTAACGCCAGTTTACGATCACACCCTTAGCCTAGGGGCAACCGCGTGCATTCAATCTAAATGCGAATGTGTCCGTTCGACAGTTGACTGGCTAAAATTGCACTGACAAGCCGGGCAAGCTGCATGCGAGGTGCATGAATGCATGAATGGCGCGTGAATGGGGAGAGGGACGGCACCAGCCGGGAGGGGAAGTTATGTAGCCATGCCGATTTCCACTGAGAACTTCGTCACCATTGATCTGCCCACCCTTTTGCTCTTATCATCATGGCCTTCATTCTGCTCATCACCCGACGGAATGCTTCTATTCCAAGTCATGATACGACACTGACAGCCTGCGTTACATTCCCCCAGCACCGTCCCGCAGGGCATGGCACCATTGCATAGCTGCTAACCGAGCATGCCGCCCTACCAGAGCGGACTGCAGCGATGAGTATGAAGTGTGTGCAATAAGAAGGTCAAAGTCCTATTCTTAGACTTGGAAGTCTAGACCAGAGTTCAAGTTCGTCTAACAACAGCGACTACCGATTACATGGTACGTTCTCCTCCTTAGCTCGCATTCTCAAATGCAGCAAACCAATTGCACACAGGCTTCGAATCCATCTTTTGGAGCTCTCCCAACGCCTTAAAATGTATTAAATGAGGCAAGGGTAACTGCACCTTCTTTTTTTTTCCCCTTTCTTTCTTTTTTTTTTTTCTTCTTCTTGTACGTGGGGGCTACCTACACGGCCATAGGTCACGAAATCGCATGAATAGCCGACTTGATGTTTGATTAAAGTATTGGGCGCTTCTACCCCGTGTTGTCGCCTATGCCATGGGTACCGACCCTCGACTGCACATTCCAATTTCAAACCCCGATCTTATGTGATCATTCTTTCATCATCAGTTCAGATCGAGACCATCCGTGGAGGGGTATTTGCTGTGTTCTTTCCTGTGTGATCGCGAGTACGAGCACAGTGACTGATGTACAGCGACCCTGGTCAATGATGCACTTGCATGACGGGCACACCGTCTGACGTACAGGTACTGGGTATGTGGTATGTAGCTCATCACCTCGCTTCGACCCGGTAGTTGCATTGTTGGTGTTGAAGATCGCTTGAGGAATTTGCATTGATAGGTCTTATCAGGACAGGTATTAACGTGCTTGCATTAAAGACATGACGGCAACTTTATTTCAAGCTCAAACAAACAGCGATCGTCTTGATTAGCCTGCTATGCCGGGGTAAAGCAACACATTCGATCAGCGTGTTCTGCTGCAGGGATGCATGAACGCGGCCTTTGCTGGGCTTTCAACTGAGGAACCTGAGTAGAATTCGTATGGCCTCGATCCACTCGACCAAGTTTCGGACGGGAGGTCCAAGCCACCCGCCAAGAGAAGCGGGCTGGATTTGGCTTCCCCGCAGTGCAGCAACCAAGTGAACAACTGCCAATCAGACACGTCGGAAAGAGAATCGACAGCGGCGTTCTGCGACGGTTGATGACGAATGGCGGGAGCCGTGGCGGCGCGACACAGCCACACCTGTCAAGGCAGACGCCAAGGTGGACTGCCACCCACGTTGTCAGGCTGGGCCACCTGGACAACGACGACGCTTTACACGGAGCGCCGGAACGTTTGTCAGCTTGGCGAAGTAGTCACGGCGGCTTCGTGGGTCACGAGGCCATGTCAAGCACCGAGTAACAATCTGCGAGTAATATTGGCAGCGCTCCAACTCATCGACAAATTACGAGACTGGATGCCCAAGCACTTGGCATGTGGGGAAGGCGGAGCGGGACCACACTGTCGTCGGTAATTTTCTCGTTCACCTGAGAGGAGGGCAGATACTTATTGGGCACCGAGGATTCCGTGAGTACTGTACCTGCATGATCCTGGTGGCACGGAAACTGACAGGAAACTCGTGGAAGGGGGTGGTCAATATGTACGAGGCATGGCGGGGCCTGGCCAAGTTCGTGATTGAGCAAACGAACCACTCCCGGGCGCCCGGGCACGATCTTTGCGCAACAGCGTCCATGAATCGACACTAACGCAAGGGGGAGGCCGGAGGAAACACTTCGCGGACCCTTGGGCAGCGCCTTGATGCAGGCGTATCTCTTCCACCGACGCAGGAGGGAGGGCAACAGCGCGGAACCATTCTAGAAAAAGACCCACCCCAGTACATGTCCTGCTCATTGTCCAGCAACCAGAGCCGACTCCTGCGGGATGGACGGATTCTTTTCTAATGAAGCTGGTCGGTTGCACCCTGCGCGTGTTGTGTCTATCGTTTCCTTCATCAGCCAGAATGGCGTTTCGACCTACTAGATGCAGTTACCGTCATTGAGCCGGCCCGTGGCTCTGCAGGCGAGCACATCCAAAAATAAACGCCTGTGTAGGGCTAGTAGCGCGCACTGTCCACGGCGCTTCACGTCATGGTGTCGTTTGCTAGGTGATGGACTGAGGCTCTCAGTCGTAGGTAGCATACTGTACTAAAATCGGGCGGGATGCGATGAAATCGACCGGCCACTATCGAGTCAATGGTCCCCAGTATTCTTATTCGGAACTTGGTTCTGGAGCTGCAAGGTTCTATTTGGTGGTCAAAGATGAAGGTACGCTGGCCAAGAACGTACTTCTTTGTTGGTTGGATGGGATAATTCTCAGTTCAAACCCTAGCCGTAGAATATCGAGCTGCAAACATCCCCAAATTTCACAGAATGGATTGCGGTAGATTCGGAAACGGTTGGAATCTGCTCGGCAGATGTCAGTAGGATGTTCTGATGCCTGCATCGTACAAAAGAACATTGAAAGGGGTAAGCAGGAGTTCCCGTCCCTCGAACAGGCCCGAGCAGGCCCCCTCCCATACTAGGTATTCATCCCTGCTCACCCTTTTAGAGGATCGGTTCCAAGATGGGTCATCCGCTCGTAGGCCAAGCAAGTAAGTACCCGCTACATACCAAGGCAGCTGCGTCACTGCTCGGCTACTCGAGGGCATCTTTCTTTTGGGCGCGGCTGGTACCGCCCGTAGCACGGATCAATCCCGCCTTGTGCGTCACAGCGCTAGGTCATCATAGGTACAGGCTACCTCGTCTAGTCCTCCACTCAAACACAGGCGTAAAAGCGGGCTGGATCCCTCAACGGCGAACCGAACCGTCACACACACAGAGGCAGTTCGACCAAAAGGCTGACCACGGGGCGCAGCGCATCTTCCTCCCCTTCCACTCCTCTCCTACTCTTCCCTTTACTCTCAAACCCACATCGCAAAGCATAACCTGAGGAAGTTCCCTTTCCCAGTTCACCGCGCACGCTTGGCGGTCACCCTCGCTTCCAACAGTCTTTGCCGCTCAGACAGTCTTTCCACCGGGCTCATCCTACAACCGCTGCAAGTCACGAGTGGCTGGTGGCCAGTGTGCAGCCGTGACGCTTCTTCGCCCTGTCCTCAACTTCTGTCCTTTGTTCGACAGCCACCTACGGAGTGTCGCCGTCTTTTCACAGTCCGAGCATATCCGCCCTACCGACCATGGACGCCAGAGGTGTCCGGAGGCGGGATACCACAAAGGGCCCGCCACTCCGCATTCTCTCTCTCGGTACGTCATCGTCGCCATATCGTCGCCCATGGCCTTGACACAGCTGACATCATTGCAGATGGAGGAGGCGTTCGTGGTTATTCCATGTTCATCATTATCCAGGAACTTATGCACCGCACCTTTGTCGAAATCGAAGGTCGCGCACCCCGTCGCCACGAGATCCCGAAGCCGTGCGATCACTTCGACCTGATTGTTGGCACCGGCACAGGCGGCCTCATCGCCCTCATGCTCGGCCGGCTGCGTCTAGATATCGAGACCTGCAAAGAACTATACGTCCGCCTAACTCGGCACGTTTTCGAGACCGACAAGACTATTGCCGGCATCCCGTACCGATCTACGCTTTTCAAGGCTAGCAAGCTAGAGGAGGCCATCCGCCAGTGCGTGCGCGAGCATACGGTCAATGAGAAGGAGGGCAACGACGGCACATACGAACCAGAACTCGTCAACCCTCTTGCGCGCGCACCTTCCAGCACAGGCAGCGTGAGGCGGCATGTTAGCAATGCCAGCACCGTCAGTTTCAGCGCTCGCAGCCCTGCAGCTCAGGCAGCGTCTCGTCCAGCTCCACGTCCCGGCGGCAATCCCTCAGCTAGACTATACGACGCCAGGGAAAACAGAACTAAGACGTAAGTGCCCCAATAACGAATGGCGACGCTTCATCAAGCCTAGTCAACACGTTCCCCTAAAGGCTCTGTGCTGATTTGAAGAAAAAGCGCCGTAACAGCAGTATACAAGGGCTCAACCAAGGGCAGTAAGCCCGCTATCCTACGGTCATACGACTCCCGCGCCGAGCCCCCTCCAGAATTCGACTGCAAGATTTGGCAAGCGGGCCGCGCGACGTCTGCCATTGGTTTGGCCTTCAAGCCCATTCAGATAGGGCAGTCGGCTTTCCACGATGATGGCGCCGGCACCTTCAACCCCACCCCGGAGGCGATCGACGAAGCCGTGCTTAACGAGTGGCCTGGTCGCGAAGTCGGGTTGATTGTCAGCATCGGGACCGGCAGGCGCCCCAGAGGCAGCGACGCCAACCAGCAGATGTGGTATGAGGGGTTCCTGGGAGAGTTTGCCGAGGCCCGCCGCCGGCTGATCTCCAAGATTGAGGGCTGTGAGCAAATCCACGAGTACATTTTGCGGGAGCATCTTGGCAAGCGCAACATCAACCCGGACAACTACTATCGTCTCAACGTCGAGGTTGGCGTCGGCGAGTTCGGCATGAACGAGTGGCACAGGCTGGCCGAGATTAGCACAAGCACTCGCCGGTACATGGCGCGAGACGAGGAGAAGAGGGTCACATACAATATCGCCAGCAGGCTGAGCAAGATTCACAAGGCCAAGATTCGCTTCGAGCGCGCAACACTGGACGTACCTGAAATCACCAAGACGTCAGCATCCTCAAGGTCCGTCAACGAATTCGAGCCACTTGCAGTCGAGTTGCCGGGTGATTCCCCCATCAACATCATTCCACCCCCGATGAGCCCAGGCAGCCGCTCATCCTTCGAATCCGGCGACGAACAGATGCACGTATCCCCGAATCACGCAGCCTCTCCTCCTACTCACTCGCAAGAGCGCTTCCACAACGAAGAGGGCCTACGTCCACCGCCTCCGCCGCCCAAGCCACTTGGCACGCATAGTCCCGCGTATAACATGGGCCAGAGTGATACGGACAAGTTTGTTGTGTCAGCTCCGACGCCAGCACAGTATCGCACTGCCTCGGGCGCGGACAAGATCATGATTACGAGCCCCGACGAGCAGCCACGTCCAGTTGCCTCTTATCATACGGCCCCACCACCGACAAGGCTCGAGCCGCCTCCTCTACCACCCAAGACGCCCTTGCCAGACCAGCAGGCCAGCCAGCGGTTTCCCGCTCCTTTGCCGTCCCCACCGTACCCGATGGATGATGACGAGGCTCCGCCACCCGTGAATATGGCAAGAAAACCAGAGTACCGATGGTAATGATGATGAAGTGAGAGGGGGGATGTTGTTTCGTCGTTAGTAACAGGAGTTGAGCGTCTATCGTGTCGACTTACTATGACTCATTTGGTTGATACCCCCGCAGCTCTTGACCGGCTGCGTATGGTCCAGCTGGGTCCAGCCCCAACGAAGTTCACCGCGGTGTCAAGGCGCATATGAGGCTGACGGCTTGCATAGCGAGCACAAGCACTATGGCTGCACTCTTTCATACTGGATATGGGCCTGGCTTTGTTTTGTTTCACCTTTCAGCTGCGCATTGTGTTCTTGATACCACGATTGTTTTTGTACAGTGCAATAATAGTTTGTTTATCTTAGGTTTCTGACACAGAGGCATGTTCTTTCAGCTGTGAATACACGTACCCAAATGTATCTAATAAAGGCGGTGACCATGATTCCACATTGAACGGGCGTCCAGCCACGGCACAGTATCGCATGACGTGGCGTTATGGAGGCTGACAAACTGTGCCTTGTGGAACATCGAGTACTGGAACAAGGATCATGAATTTGAATAAACCTGCGTAGAGCTGATAGCCACAGTATTGATATCCTGTACCACTGAGCGGTCAAACGTGCACGCCACACCGGTCACTCAGCCTGAGCAGTCATTCCTTCCGTGCCGTCTTTGTTTCTTCCGCTTCACCGTTCCTGCCTGGGCCCGACTAGTGGTGTCACCGACGCCTACCCAAACTCCAACTCGATTGCTTCTAGAATTTGGCCAAAGCACATCTTCCCTAGTCATAAAAACGGCGGGCTTCCTCATCATGCAACAGACCAAGACTCATGCCATGTGGTGGCTGCGGGCCCGGGCTGGGCCATCTGGATCGCTCGAAAACTATCCCTCATTCACGCTGTCCGTCGTGGAGAAAAGGGTGCCCTGACTGTCTCGGCAAAGCAGCTTTCTGCGGCCTAGAACCTTGCAGCGCGGCCCAGAACAGAAGCTGAAAAGCGAAGCAATCTACGATAAGACCGTCGATCGCGACCCCCCTAGTACATTCCGAGCGGACGTGCGTGCATGTCCCAGGGCCACCAGCACCCTCGCATTGCAGGCGGCATGCATGTGCCGGTTCCGCGAAGCAGGCACCTGTATCCGGCAGTCGACGATCCTCAAGCAGACACTTTGTTATTAAAGGGCTCGATACGCGAGCGAAAATAGAACGAGCACTGGCCGGATGGCTGGCTGTACTGTCTCTATAACCGCTCAACCAACATTGTTCAGCTGAGGGCGCATGCTCGCGATGCCTGCCCCGCCATCACACCTCCTCTATCTCCGTGAAGCAGGGAATCACCCAAACTACCATTACCTATCGCATTTTCGTCTGCCTGGTCTGCCTGGTCGGTCATCAGCGTGCATCTTACAGCCACTCCTTGAACGGGCTAAAGATGGGCACGGAAATGAGGCTAGATGTGTGGTCCCTGGATCCGGGTTACAGCGAGCCCACGCTCACCAAGTCATGCACCGAGTGCCGCAGACGCAAGAAGAAGGTACGCCAATGCCAGAAGCCCTCCATCTGTCCATCATGCACCACCCACCAACAACTTCGAGTCGCACACTTATGTGCTTTGACTGAGACATCCTTCGCACAGTGCCCCCAGGGTCAGCCATGCCTGAACTGCGCCCGCCTATGCCCGCAGCCGCCTTGCCTGTACCGAGAAAGGCACGCTCAAAACAAATCGAGGTGAGTGTTCCAGATTAGCCTGTCCGATTGTGTAAGAGGCTGCATATCTTGGTTTCGGTTCTTTTCTTCCCTTGCTATTCTTCTCCTACCCCTCCCTTTATTCTTTTCCTTTTCGGTTCATCTAATTTTTCAATTTTTCAATTTTTTCATAACGATTATGGTTGGCGTTCAACGCGCACAATGGCTGCTGAGATATGTTGGTTTGGACCAGGGGCATCCAGCTGGCTAGTGACGACCCCTATCAGAGTCCGGACAGTACTCAGTCAAGCCGCCAGGTTCAAGGTATTATGGCTGCTGGTGCTGCGGAAGGTAGCTTAAAGTCACGTCGAGTCCGTGGTCATCTGCTTTCCCCCCATGAGATATCCGGTTCATCATCATCCGATGAAGACGACATGTCCGAGGTCAAAACAATGTCGACAACGGCCGGCTCTTCACGCTGTGAACCCGTGTCCCTTCAGCAGTTTTCCCAGTGGCAATGGTACCGAGGCCGGATACGGGACGTTCGAATTTACATTCAGACCGAGTATAAGCTTGGACACAGTCCACGCGCACGTAACTGGATGGAGACGGCGAGCACCTCCAGCATGAAGGTCCCTCTGTACCTAGCTTTGGGAGGCTTCGATCATTCTATACTGTATTTGCCCATGGAGTGGAACGGATTGAACAAAGAGCTTCTTCGATTACGTGAGATGTGGGCGACATATTCCATCGTGGCATCGCTAACTATGCCTCCCAGACGTCGAGCTACTTTCTCGCTTCAAGGCCTCCGTAGACGGGAGCCTTGTGGGCAAGTCTCATTTCATGGAGTGCTGGCTCCCATTTTGTCTCCAAAATCCCCTGCTTCTGCAGATTGTGCTCTCTACTTCTGCCTCGTTTGCCTACGAGGTAGGATGTATACCGAAACCCGTCTCTCTGCAGTATAGGGGGGCAGTCTATCGAAGATTGCAAGAACACATGGCCAGTTTAACTTCTGTCAGCGATTCCCTCATTCTTGCCCTGACCCAGCTTCAGACAAACTCATGGTACTGGGGTTGCACTGAGGATCTCCATGCGCACAGACGAGGATTACGTTCGTTGCTGGTGTACCGAGGAGGCTTACAGGATCTAGGTCTGCAAGGCTTCCTGTCGCGGGCAGTGTTGGTGTGAGTAGACTGCGTCGCCAACGCAGCTTGCACGATGCAGGTTACTGACAGACACACCAGGAATGACATCGCCATGTCTGTGGCGCATGAATGCACACCAAACATGTTCGGCATGGCAGGCTTCGAGTATGTTGATGATGAGTCTAATACTATCCCATTAGAGACTTTGCACAACTGCCCCTTTGTTTTCAGCTGGCCCCCATTCAAGACGACGGTGAGCATTGTGCTTCTTCAGTCTGCAACGGCTGAGATCCTGGATGAGATGCGGGAGCTATTCGATGGAGTTGTGGCGTTGGAAGGTCAAGGAGCCGCAGCTGATACGGCAGCCCTTGAGCTCATGGCCAAAGCAGCCGACTTTTGTCAACGCCTGGATGCGTTGCCACGTCATATTCCCTTGCACAAGGCCTTGGCCAAATCTGCGGCACCGTCAGACAGGAGTAAGGCGAACAAGGATTCCCAGGATTCCCAGGATAGTAATGATGAAACACCAACACGGTCTCGAGCGAGGACAGGGAACGATCCGCTATACGCAACCGTACGACTCACGGCCATAATCTACAGCAGAGCATTGATGAACCGCCAGCCGATCAGTGAAGTATGCAGTGCAGCCACGCTGTCCGAGGTCTGGGTCCAGATGTGGGAGATGTCACTTGCATCATGGAGCGGGCGATTGGGGATCTTCTTATGGGTGGTGGTGGCGCTCAACCCGGGCATCCACAAGCTTCCCTTTGCGCGGTTCATGCGGACGATGCTGGTCATCACGCTTATGTCCATAGGGATAAACAATTGGAGCGTTGTGACCGGTGCAGCGGAAACGATCTTCAAGGTGCAGCGCTGGTTGAAGGGACCTCGAGTCGAGGGCGAGGATGAAAACGACGAGAATGCGGTTTTCGGGGGCGAAGAAGGAGTGGATAAGTTCGGATTCGCCTTCAAGAATTGGCTGCCCAGCAACTTCATTGACCTCGAGGGCTTCGACTTTGGCGAAGCCCCCTAGTGGGTTCAGCCTGTGGACTGACGTGTTTGGAGCACCTCGATGACTTTAGGACCGAGGCTGAAGTGAGGGATCTAATGGACTGCCATGCTTACGACACCATGGCTTAAGAACGCGGGCAGTGTCAGTGCTGCTGGAATGGGTGTTCGTACAGGGGAAGTCGGCACGCGGGATAGGAGGACTAGATTGTGGGTTTGACTTGAACGACTATGTGAGCTTACCGAGACCTGCTTGCTTGAATTGACTAATATGATTGGAGTTCTTGGTGGTGCATGGCGTGGGGTGTGACGTGGCCGAGCATGTATGTCACGATACCAACCACCCGACTTGATGGTTGCGGCCACCATATCCACCCAGGAAATAACAAGAGTGACCATTGACACAAGCATCACAGGGAGTTCAACCGAGCGCGGAACTCGTCTCATGCAGATCTTTAGACGTCGAGGGTACAGATTGGGCTAATGCCCGGAAACGATTCAATCAGGGTCCTCAATGGTGACATAGGGCGACTTCTGCTCGCGAGCACCAGGAAGCGATAGAAATGCACAAAAATAAGATGCTCAACCTACCACCATCGCGGACCAAACAGCTTCCGGCCATGCAGCGCGATGAAAAACCTCCCCCCTCACGTCGTTTCTTTTCCCTCATTCGCGCCCAACCTCCCGGGAACACCCCAGTAGCTGCAAGCCCGCCCCCTCCCATGCCGGTCCAATTGCGTCCCTCTACGCAGCGAACATGCACTGCCACGTCCGCACCGAGGGGTTGCGCCGTAGGCACACCATTGCGCGATTGTGAAGGGGGCGGGGGAGGGGGGATTGTTCGCGGGGGGATGCTGGGTTGGGAGAGGTATATGAGCGTGCAGGTATATGTCTGGTTTGCGTGCGTGTATGCGTGTGTTGGCTAGTGCAGCGGTGGTGGTCTTGCGGTGGGCGGTTTATCCCTCGTGGTTGATATATATTAAGACCTTGTGCTGGGTCAATAGGTTGGATGTGGTGGTGGTTGAGCGGTATATATGTCATCGCTGATCGTGGCCACCGTATCTGCCTGCTGATATGCTTTCCCTTCTGTGTCAAGCATCTCAGTCCATCGCCATCAAAGATCTTACAGGTCACATTGTACTCGTCATAAGCCTCACATTCCAATACGCACGATAACCGCCTAGTCCGTCAAGGAAATGCGCACCACTGTCGAATCCCCACCGTGCCGACGGGGCGGATCCCCGACGTTGCCGGCCGTCGACCGTATGCCGTTCCCGGGGGCGGCTTCCTCCGGCCGTCGTGTCCGACCCCGTGCCCGCAGCGACAGCTACGTGCGGACGCGCCTTGAAAGAAGGGCCATGCGCCGGGGATGCGGTAGCGCAAGGCGGGCGTGCGTGGAGCAGCTTTACCGTTTCGAGGAGGCATAAGCAGTCCAAGGTTGGGTCTCGAGGAGCTGCCAGCGAGGAATTGGGGGGTGGGGGGGTTGAGGTTGCGGAGACAACATGAGAATTCCTCGACCTCATACGATTTCCATCGAGTACCCGGTGGCAATGGCGGGCTCACGTGGGACAAAACAATAAAGGCTCTGCCTTGCGCCGATTGCTTGACGCCACGAGCTTGGTCGGCGCTGACACACGCCCCTGGCCATAGCGACTCCCGTTTTTTTTTTTTTTTTTTTTTTCGAAGAACATTCCTCAACATGCTTCATCGGGGATGGTTTGCCCAGCCCTGCATATGGATGAAACAGCTAGGTAAACGCCTCTTCAACCTGATTTTACCCGGGTCAGCATGGCTGGCGTTGTTTGCCCGACTTCAGCAAAGGCCAAGCCCCGAGCGGCCTAGTGCAATGGCCTGATATGTTGAAGAGGCCCATCGGATTCCCAGGACTGTGGTAAATAGCGCCACTTCAACGTGGTTGGGATACGACAAGGTTTGGCCAGGCGCTCCGACTAGAAGGGAGGGTGGAAGGTTTTGGATATCTTCGCCACGGTGGCTTACTCTTGCCCCAACGCCGGGTGTTAGGATGGAGAAGGCGTCCCAGCTTGTTGGTTCTCTGTTTTACGTGCGGTCCATCGCGGTACTCCCCCCTTGCTTGTTGGGGCTAGCACTGCTACTGCGAGCGAGGTCCCTCGCCGATCTGGGCGATGGGATCGAGTTTCACTTTGTGTTATGACGGTGTGACGACGACGACGACGACGGTTTACGAGTCATGATGATGAAGTAGCCGTGTACGTAGCTAGAGTGGGATGACGGCTAGCAGGACGTGTTGTGCTTTGGTTGATGCGGCACGACGGTGGTAGAGGGAGAGACATTGGAGCAGGCAATGGGCGTTTACCTTTCGGAAGTGCGGGCGGTGAGCTTTGGACGATGATTTAGAGTTCTTCTAGGCCGGTTGATATAGCGCGGCAAGTGGGATATTCGATCCTCCCGCCGGCTCGGATCAGCAGCCCTCTGATCATCGAAGCTACTAGACATAGACAGTACGTGGGAAAAGTGCCTAGCCAACAGAGTTGCCAACCAAGCCAACAAGTCGACGACCCCTCCCTCTCATCGAGAGCATCGGGTATTGCGAGGACGAGCTAGCGGCTTCGAGAATTACTTGTTGAGAATGGTGTGATCAAACTGGCGTCCTCCAAGCCAACTGTCGCCGACGAAGGAGGGTGTAAGCGATGACATTCCAGCTCGGCGACCATATGAATCTTTTCCTCTTCAAGCACCCACCGAGAGACCATGACAAGCAACACGGAAAGAGGCGTGTTTTTGTTCTTTCGCAACCATGCCGGACTGGGGAAGCCATCTCCGAGCCTTCGGAGACGCCCCCTCCCTCTCCCTTCCCCTCCGGCGCTATAGCCATGTGTCCCGCTGTTTTGGCTAAATATCCCCGGAGCCGAAGGACTAATGTCTCCGGCAGCTTGGACACACGCCCAGGCCAGGTGCGGCTGAAGCGAGGGAACCCGTGGGCGGCGTGGGTCAATCCGCCGCATCGCAGCTGAGGAAGGGGATTTAGCGTCTTGGAGGGGCCGGATCGAGGCATGGCTTGCGAGTGGCTTGCACGAGTCGCCCGTGCACACGCACGTGACTGAAGGGTTTCTGGATCGGTGCTGGATGTTCATCCCGTCGTTGGGCAATGAAATGTTCCCGTGGACATGCAATGATGGCTTGTCGTTTTCCCAGCGTCTGTGGTTTTGATTCGGGCTTGTAGCAGCTTGCCGTGACGGCAAAGGGCCAGCTGCAGCCAGACGGGGATGCTTGAAAAAGAGAAATCCTTTGCAGATGAGGCTACGGAGTATACCACACCCATTGACCCGGCACTCGTGAATAATCGTGTGCAAAACCCTCCTGCAATGGTCCTTTAGTGACTGTGAAATTAACTGCAACGCCTACGTCAACGACAATGGCGGAGCCGCGGGGCAAACACTCTTCCCACGTAACCCCACATGATATGAGGGGAAGCGCCGAAATCGTCAAAAGTCGTGCTTTGCTAAAGTGACTCAACGTTCATCTCGTCTCTCCAACGTCGTAGTAGCCTGTTGTTTGAGTTTCCTGGTTGTTAGAATCCTAAGACAGCACCTGTTTTCGTTAATTCATCTATCATGGCGTCTACACCCATCGGAGTAGCCATTATTGGCGGTGGCATCTTTGCCCAGGAGGAGCATCTTGTACGTCCACGGGTCCACCAGAGGACGAACCCACCAGGAGAGAGACACGACAGATGCTGACCGGCTACAGCCTGCTGTTGAAAAGAGCGAGCTCCTCACCCTCAAGGCCATCTGGTCCCGCTCCCTCAAGTCGGCCCAGGCAACCCATGACCTCGCTACCAAGTCAAAGCCGGATCTGTACTCTAGCGACTCGGGTGACGACAAGTCCTTTGAGGCGTTGCTGAAGCGCGATGACATTGCTGCAGTCATCCTTGCCCTGCCCATCACCAACCAGCCCAAGTACATCGAGGCTGCCCTGACCGCGGGCAAGCATGTCCTCGCGGAGAAGCCCATCGGTCCCGACGTTGCTGCTGGCAAGAAGCTCATCGAGTTCTACAAGAAAACCGCTGCCGACAAGGGGCTGAACTTTTCCGTCGCCGAAAACTTCCGCTTCATCCCGAGCATCACCTACGCCGCCGAGCAGGCCGCCAAGCTAGGCAAGGTCGAGCACTTTAGCGCCAGGGTCCTGGGCCTCATGGACAAGGACAACAAGTACTACAAGACGGCCTGGCGCGCCACCCCCGAGTACCAGGGCGGGTTCCTGCTCGACGGCGGTGTGCACTTTGCCGCAGCCACGCGCCTCTTCCTGACGAGTGAGTCCAAGCCCGCCACGGTGAGCGCCTTCACCTCGCTCGCCCAGGAGCACCTGCCGCCCATCGACTCCGTCTTCGGCATCGTCAAGACCAAGAGCGGCGGCGTGGGCTCGTACCAGCAATCCGCCGGGTCGCACCTCAGCGCGTTTGAGTGGGATATTGGCAGCGAGGGTGGGCGCGTGTTCCTAAGCGGAAGCAAGGTGACGGTCAAGCCGGTGGGCGGCGAGGAATCGGTCAAGGAGTTTGAGAAGACGTCGGGCGTGTCCGAAGAGGTGGCGGCGTGGGCCGAGGCCCTCAAGAGCGGCAAGCCGAACCCGCTGCAGTCGCCCGAGGAGGCGTTGGCGGATCTGGAGTTCTTGGAGAAGATGTTCAGGAGTGGCGAGCAGGACGGCGCACTGCAGACATATGAGCTCCAGTGAGCCGCGCGATGTGAAGAAGTACGCATAATCTGATTATGAAATAACAAGATGATATACCACTGTTGCAGTTTCATAATTTGCTGCCATTCGATGGCATGAACCCGTCCTTTGAGGGCTTATAGATTTGCTCTAGTCCTCGTCTGAGTCCTTCACTCATGCCGTTGGTGCTCGGTCTGCCAGTCGCCCGGTCCACAAAGACATGCACAAACTCGCCCACGGCCTTGACAGCCTCAATACCTTTCTCGAAGAGAGCAACCTCGTAGGTGACGCTAGAGCGGCCGAACTTCACAACGCGCAGCGCCAGCTCGGCAACGACAGGAAACGCGATGGAGCCGAAGAAGTCGGCGCTGGAGTGCACGGCAAGGGCATACTGTTGCGAGGTGGGCGGATGAAGACCGCAGTGCTCTATCAGGTACGCATTGATGACGGAGTCGAATCTAATGGCGTTTTGTCAGTCTCGTTTTTAGCTTAGGTGCCGAAACAGCGGTTGTGGGATGCCATTGCTCACAAGAAGTTGTAGACAGAGTTGTTCATGTGGTCATACATATCATTGTCGTTCCTGTAGCGTATATTAGCTTCTGAATTGGCCGGATTTGAAGTCATTGTACAATTCGAAGGCCCGGGCCTACTCGAGTCAACGTTTGGCTTAGGCGTCGCAGTGTCAAATGCACGAAATGAGACAAAATATTGAAAAGGGGGATGGGGAAGTGTGGTTAATCACCAACTTACCATCTCGTTCTGTAGTCAAGCTGAAAAGGATAGTCGCTCCGACGGCGGGCCTTTAATTCAGCAGTAGGTGCCATCATTGACTCAAGTCTATGCTAATTGACAGGTTAAGTTCTGATAAGAATAAAATAAAAAGGAAATGCTGCCGCTCAAAGGTCCTTGTCATAGTCGAGGGTAGGTAGGTGGTGAGGCTGGCTGCCAATCGACTTGAAGCGAACGACAACCTCGGCATGACAAAAGTATAGTGCAAGCCAGTATGCTGGGGCATCTTGCACTGTACTTCGCACAGTACAAGCATCCTTCTCTGGCTGGTTCTGCCGCCTCTGACCGCTTAAATTTTACGGATGTCTTCAAACTGCGCCTTGTGCTGGGTGGGGTTCTAGCGAGCAGCGTCCGCACCATCACCAAATCATCAGAAACCAGACTTTACCGACGAGGTGTCGGAGGAACCGTGCGGCAACCCGAGGAAGGGACTTAGAGGTCGTTGCTTCATTTGCTTGATGAGGCTGGCGCCACCCCCTGGCACTATCCGGTCCATCGTCGACGCCATCAGAAGACCGTTCAGCATGACTGTCCCCCAAGCTTCTTCCGCTGCAGTTGCTGCAACCGCGGAGAAGGCTGCCGACGAACCCAAGGCCACCCGGTTGAAGATCTACAATAGGCCAGGACCCGCGGCACCTGGAGAAGCTCCCTTCGTCGAGTCGATCCCAGACATCTGGCCAGCTCCATACGTCTTCGAGGATGGGCTGCGTCGCGTTCAGCCGTACCATTACACCTACAACACCTACTGCAAGGGGCGTTGGCGGGACCGGTCCCTGATCGACATTTTCGAGTCCGAGTTTCGCGATCGTCCTGTTGAATACTATCGAAGGGCCATGGAGTCGGGCACCATCTTTGTCAACCAGCGGGTGGTTGGACCAGATTACATTGTTCGAAACAATGACCTGATATCGCATACCATGCATCGCCACGAGCCGCCCGTGACAGATGAGCCCATCGGCATTATTCACGAGGACGACGAGCTCATCGTGATCAATAAGCCAGCCGGGATACCCGTTCATACCGCGGGCCGATACCACTTCAACTCGGTCGTCGAGATTCTGAGAGCAGGCCGCAGCCGAGACTTCATACCGCGACCCTGCAACCGCCTAGATCGTCTCACCAGCGGCATCATGTTCTTTGCCAAGACCCCGGCAGCTGCTGACGCGATGATGCTCCAGATCCGTGGCCGCACCGTTAGGAAAGAGTACATCGCCCGAGTCGTCGGCCACTTCCCCGACGGCGAGATCGTTTGTGACCAGCCCATTCTTTCCATCTCGCCCAAGCTTGGCCTCAACAGAGTGCGTGCCAACGGAAAGCCTGCCCGAACAGTGTTCAAACGATTGGCATACTACGCACCACCTGGCGAGCAGGATGGTCTCGCACATGCCGCCGCAGACGCCGCTCGGCCCAGAACGGAGCAAGAAAGGGAGGAGGACAAGGCGGATGAGATACACAAACCGTGGCTCAAGAAGAAAGGTTACTCCATCGTGAGGTGCCTACCGGTCACTGGAAGAACCCATCAGATACGCGTTCACCTACAGCATCTTGGTCATCCCATCCAAAACGACCCCATCTACTCCAATCAACGTGTCTGGGGTCTCAGTCTGGGTCAGGCAGATCCAGATGCCACCTTGAATACCGACGAGGACATCATCTCACGGTTATCGCGCATGGGCAAGGAGGAGGAAGCCCAGTCTGCTGTCGATTACTATGACAAAATGATCGACCGGTACGAGACACGACGTGCCGAGAAACTGACGGGCGCGCTTTGCGAAGAGTGCCTCACGCCGCTCTACTCGGACCCAGGCGACCACGAGCTTTGCCTCTGGCTACATAGCCTGCGATACGAAGATGCGCAAGGGGAATGGTCCTACACAAGCCCTCTGCCCAAATGGGCATTGCCCCCGGATGGTGCCAGCGGACCTACAACGGTCGGCGGCATGGCAGAGTTGGTGGAAGCGGTCAAAGATGAGAACCCTGAATTGGCTGGATGATCCCGCTGCCCTGCGTCCGTCGCCGCCCAAGGGACCGGTACAATATGAGAATGACTTGCAGCAATGGGATGACGCCGAGTTCAACGTGGCTAACACCCGTGCAACCGTTTCTAAGAAAATCGAGTTTGCATGTCAACAGGATGATGCAGGCGGAATGCGATGCAATCCTGCACATCATGGAGCGGAACATTTCCTCCTAGGCGGTGTGGCCTACGAAAAAGCAAGCAACAGCAAAAGGAATGAATGGCATCCGTCATGGGCATCAATTCTTGCTATTGCGACAAGAACGGCCGTGGCGAGGCTCGACCTCCCCCTGTTTACTCTTCGTTGACCTAGTTGACGCTGGTGTAAGTGGACACGAATATGTGCAATATATCGAACCGACGTCAGTTCGGACCCTCCGGAAGCTTTTCGTCCTAAATTGGTTGCCAATGTTGTACAAGACTGACCGCTTTCATCTCACCCCTCTCGGCAAGAATTAATAGTATTGGGGAAGCTCGATCTACGATTTGTCTGGGGCAAGCTAGGATCAACGGTCAACACGAGGAGGGCTTAGTAACTCCCGCTCTCAGGCGCGGTTTTCCCGAAGTCACATTCCTGGAGCGTGTGTCGAATAAAACCTGGGGAAGGGAGCAAGGGAAGATTCCGCTCCTAGGTTCGCACTCGCAGGTAGTGCATAGGCAGGCAAGTCAGCAAGTCAGCAACCAAGCCTAGGCTCATCGACACGTCGCCACCTACCAAAGTCCCAAGCTGAGGCAATTGCGCACCTAGACTCTTGTAATAGTATCGTGGCAGGAATGTGCAGAGAAGCGGTCTAGGCCAGTTCCTCGGCAGTCGCAGTCGCCGGTGGGATGGCTGTAAATTTTCACAACCTTGATCCCTGCCGCTGGCCGCCAGTTGTAATCGGTGAGAGCCCAGGTTGCGCAATTGTTCTCTCATTTCGGCTCATGCCCAAATGAGCGACACGCATTCCGCCCGTTTGGGGAAGGGTGGCTCAGTCTCTACTCCAGAGCACCATATCCGAATGTTTGCCGACGGGAGCAGTGCCCTCAAGGACGCTATCATCCGACCCCGCATTCCACGCCGCCTACGCTGCTGCATGTCTTGGATGGGTGCGGCGGGTTACTTGCAGCAGGATATGGCTGCTGCGATGCGCGAAGCTGGTGTCTGGGCGTGTGCCGTTCGGCCGAGAAATGGTGAACATCGATATGCGCAGGACGGGAGGTAAACGCGGCGCCTTGCCGAGAAATGATCCAGATCCCCTACCATAACCTACGTTGCGGGCATCATCGACTGACTGTCTGGCTCATGAGGATAAACACACGGCAAGGCGGGGCGCAGTAAGCTTCGATCGGGCATTTGCCCGTGTGCGTGTACGTCACGGAGGAGCCAGACGAGAATGATCTGGAGGTGGACGCATCAACGCACTGTAGCCGCGAATACTTTAATCTGACAGATCGTATGTGGCGCGAACCTTGGCAGGTCTTTTGAGATAAGCAATATTCGTGGGACGCCATCACTCGCTCGGGGATCGCACTGCAAATAAATTTTGCTTGCCTGCAATCCGAGCAAAGTTCAACGGGCTGGCCTTGATGAAGTGAGGCAATGAGGTCGGGATGGGTCACGTCAGGTGGTGCTGGCGCTCAAGGTCAGCCATAAGTAGGGTTTCATTTTAAGGCGATGTTACGTTTGTGCCAGTCGGTGTGCGTTTGTGCCGGTCGGCGATGTGCCTATGAGCAGCAAACCTGAAATCAGGACAGAAACACCCAGAAACGATAGCTCTCAAGTGCCGGGTGTGTGCCGCAGCCTCTTGCTCCTAGGCCGTTGTGCGACATGCTTTCGCAAGCGGATGGCGCAAAGATAGCACAATGTTTCGCTCACAATGGCTGCCCGCATTCCAACTCATCGACGACAATCCCCTGTATGTTCGGAGGAGGACTCCGAGGACAATGCCGAGGGCTGATTGGTTGTTAGATGCTTCGTGATGTACCGTCTTCCGAGACAGGAAACTTGTCGCAGCCACAAAAAAAAACCCAAAAAAAAGCAAGGAAAAAAAGGTTTGGAACAGGTCCCCGTGGCTTTCGGCCATACGGTGCTGGGAAAGGGAAAGTGGTAAAGATTGCTGAAGCGGGCAATCGTGTTCACGTCACGCACCTCTCCTGTACACGTCAACAAGGTGGAAGGCAGCAGGAGAAGCAGGGGGAGATGACAGGTAGTCTTGCTGGGTTCGAAGAGAATGCCGTGCTGCGTTAGGGGCGGTCTGGTTGCAGCTTTGTGCGGGAAGAGGTTGGAATGGCGGAGTGAATATCCTGGTTCGACCAGTTGCTGCTTGCTTTTGATTCCTCATCAGGATCGGCGCAATGAGACGTTGATAAAGACATGCGTGGATGAGAAGTCGAAGACATGAGAAAAAGAAGGAAACCGAGGTGCAAAAAGAAAAAGGCAGGAGAAACGGGTGACGACTTCACGGCGTCAGAGGGTTTGGTTGCACGACAGGAGGACCACAGGAAATCGGGATTCGATGCGGCGCCCAATCCTTCAATTCGGGACCTGCTGACCCAAGATCTAGTACCCCGGCCCTCCCCCGTACTGTACAGCCCACCTGTTCCCGCAACTTTGCTTCTTTCTCTACAACCAGCTCTACTGATGCACCTCGTCTCTGGGCCATCTAGACCTCAGCTTTCTCTCCACTGGTGTCAGCTTTGCTTTGACGACACGTCCCTCGTTTGCCATTGGGTGCGCAAGCATAGACAAAAGTGGTAGGTAGATGCAGCGGCGGGCAGCCAAAGAGCTGAAGTAGCCGCTAGCCGACGGGTGTTTGAGGGCGATGTGCGTACCGGCAGTGCCTTGCATGCATTCGCCGTTTTGCTACCATTGGATAGATGGTCTACATTTCAGCATCCCTCTGTGTCGAGGCTCACCTTGCCAGACCTTAGCACCTGAGCAAGGCAAAGGCGTGTCTCGATCCACTCCGCCGGAGAGCCAGTAGACTGGAAGGAGGCTAGAGGATCTGCTATTGCCGTCACCGCTGCCCGGCTGCAATAGATGTGTGAAGCCGGGCTTTAGTCCGGGGAGGGGTGGGGGGGAGGGGGCGTGGGTGCTCAGCAAGGCATATCTCAAGAGGACCCAGTCAAGTGGGTATCTCACTACAAGCACGTTGGTGTGTGCTAGAATGGCTTGTTTCGCCTACACAGTATCGGAAGGGTGCCCAAGAACGTCTCTATGGACTTTACACCCCCTGGCACCCTGCCTCGACCATCTCGAGGAAATGCACTAACCTGCGTGCCCCTACCAACCTAAGTCGACTTGGGAATCGGACTGTGGAGTTTTCATCTTGCTTCCAGGTACTCAAGTGCTTTGTTGCGAATGTATCAAGTCTGTGCTGTAGTGCTAACTGTAATGTACTGTATAGAGTACGTACTTGCTCTGGCTTGCGGCCAACCCCCTTCCCCCCTTTGTGTAAGTAGTATCTCATGGCTCGCGCCTGCTAATTAACGTTGAGCCATTCTGCACGCCACATGCCTTGATGCACTGGCTTGCACCTTCCCCTCTTTTTTCCTGCTACTTCCCTCCTTCTACTTCGTACTCCCTCCTTCTACTCCCTCCTCTAGTCTCCCTCCTGTTGACGTTGGCGCGGAAGGAGCCCGGGACGTTATGGACCTTGGTAACGTGACTGGCAGCGGATGTGCACACCCGGCCCTTGTAGCCTACTAAACCAACAGTCTCGCAACGTCCTACTAACCTCGTCAGCTAGCAAGCCTGGGTGCCAGATGGGACGGGCTGGCTGGCTGGCTGGCTGGCTCAAGCTATAATGCCCTCGGCCATGGCGTCTCAAGGTACGAAGTACGTGCCACGCCATGCCCGTACATCCTCGTTTTGCCCCATGTCTGCCCGCTCGCTCGTTGTCCCATTCGAGTCCCCTCCCTCCCCTCCCCTGCCTGCTACTGTGCCAGACTGCACAGTACGCACCCCCCTGCTGATGCTGATGCTCATGCCCATGCTCTTCGCCGTGGCGCCTCTCGCACTCACCGGGTCCGGCGGCCTGGTGGGCCCCGTCCACGTTTGATCTGTGTTGACAGTCTTTTCTCGTCTTGTTCTGGCCTCGTCACGAAAAGCGATACGTCCCCGCCGCTTGCTTGCTGCTGCTGCTACTGGCAGACCCGGCCGGGTCTTGCTAAGGACACCCTCACTCCGCGTCCTGCATCTCAAACACCCCTTCCTAGCCTCACTCACCTTGACCAAGCTCGCCGCCCTATTACTCTATAGACCCTCACCTCTGGTACCATACGTCTCTGTCTACTCGCACACTCACATACACACACGCGCGCACACACACGCGCACACCCGCACACAGGCTTGCTATTTCTGCTCGCCGGTTGCGCTTCTTGTCTCCTCCCCTCGCTTTGCTTCCGCCAGGGTGGAAGCAGCTAGTAGTCGATCATACCAAGGGCTCCACACCTGTCGCTACCTAACTGGACCCTCATCGTTTCTTCGCCTTATATCTTACACTGTCCGAGTTTATATAACCCAGGACGTCACCCATCGCCTCGGGCCGCCTCATGTGGATAGGCCTTGATCCCTTGTCCAGCATACTTACCCTCGTCAACTGTCAACACTTACACCTATATCATACCATCGTCGTTCACATATAACCTTGGTCGGGTCCCCATCCGACTCCATAGTCCTCCACCTATATCCCTTCACTTCCCCATACTTCCAAGCTCACTGTTTGGTCCCTCAACCTCTACATTCATCGTCACCACGCCAGACAGCCCTCTGCCAACAACACCACCATCACCATGGCGCATGCGGCAGACAAGTCCTCACCAGAGTCCACCAAGGGTTCCAAGCGAAAGGGTATGCCTTGCTAGTGTTTACTACCTCAACCCCCAACTCGCCACTGATGCAGAATATCCAGGAACTCGAAGCGTCTTGACACTATCCCGCGAGCAGTTGGAACGCAAGCGCGCCAATGATCGTGAAGCGCAGAGGGCCATCCGGGCCCGCACCAAGGACTACATTGAGCGTCTGGAGTCGGAACTCCGCGAATTCAAGGACACCCAGCGCGAGAAGTTGATCGAGGAGCTCCAAGCCCGCAATAAGGCCTTGCAGGAAGAGGTTTGGAGGCTACAACGATCCCACGGCATCACAGCCGACTCTTCACCCTACCAATCAGCAGGTATGACCGCCGATCCCGAGAGTGGAGGATGAATGCAGTGCCCAAAACCTCCCATTGAACCCCCCGTCTAACAAGCCATTACCTACAGTGTACGACGTGAACCTGCAATCCAGCGCCGGCAGTGGAGCGATGCCCAGCCCCAGAACATCACCCTTTCCCTCGGGCCCCGGCGACTACGCACCCCTACCAGACTACAACCGCGGTCACTTCGTCCAGGTCACCAGCAACCCCGACTCATGGCATTCCGCGCCAACCTCGGCCGTGAGCAACACGGTCGCCTCCAGCGTCCCCAGCCCTTCATCCTCAGTCCCTGCCGATGAGTACTACGTGCCCTCCGGACCGGTACCGGCAGCCATGATTCCCTCTGGCAGCAGCAGCAGCAGCCGAAGCAGCAGCAACAGCCGCCTACCCATGGGTGGACCTCGCACGCATCTGAAGATGGACTACTTCGGGTCTGAGACGGGCGTCAAGGCCGAGTACGACGACGTGGACGGTAGCCGCAGCAACGGTATGCTACCAGGAAACCAGCCTCGAAGTGCCGAGGTGTCGAGTTGGGCCGAGTACAAGACACTAATGGGCGATGCAGAAGCCAACTTCCGCCTCAGCAGCCAGCCCATGTCGGGCTTCATGCCCACGCAGTACATCGGGCAGCACCACCAGCCGCCGCCCTCGTCGTCACCGCACCATTCACAGCCGCAGATGGACATGTATCCGTGCTACATCTCAACGCTCAACTCCCCGCTCGGAATGGACTCGCCCCTGGGCTAGTTTCTGACAGGCCACCACGCTATCCTCCCCCGAGCTGGCCAAATCCCATATGCTCAGCCGCGAATACCATGCGCTCAGTCTACGGCATGGTTGGGCTAGCGTGAACCTTACACTACACCCTCTTCTCAGCAGTCGAAACACGCCTGCGTCACCACCTGCGACCAACCTTTCTCGAACCCCCCATCAATTTCCACTTTATCGTTCTACCACTAGCTTTTTTTTCCTTCTTTTTTTTTTTTTTCTTCCTCGACTTCATGTAAACGACCCCGATACCCCATTGTTCCTTCCAATTGGCCTTGCAACGAGGGACTCGCTTGCAGGCTTAGGCAGCATTGAGTGCTGTGCACATCATTATAACATGTTTCCGGCATCAGCTGTCGGCTCTTTAGGATGGACGAGAAACCACACTTGCATTTAGCGGCGTTTGACCTCGATCACGGAAAGGACATGCACATTACAGATTGGCGGGCTCGAGCTGGGCCCTCATGGAAGCCCGGCATAAGCCTATTGACACTCGTTTCTAATACCAACCGCGTACATCTTTTAATCGGCATTTGATATTTTCTTCATTTTATTCTCTTCAAACACTGGTTCATGTCTTGGACTTGTTTCTGTACAATAGAACTATAGAGCGATTTGAATGCAGGCAGACGCATCAATCAAAGCACCCTTGAAACTCGGTACCCGCATATTTGTCCAGAAGCTTGAAGAAGATTGCCTTCACCCATACCCTTGTGATGAATGTGAGGAGCAGCCCACCACCCTGTTATGACGAGGACTCAGTCAGGCAGAGGCGAGGGGTACCCGGATCTCCCACAGGGATAAAAGGCTTACGTATGTACGACGACAACACAGGGTTTTGGAGCAACGGAGTATTGCCGGAACCTGTCGGCCAGGAAGAACCCGGGTCCCAGTCCGGGGTGCATTAACGAGAAGCGAAACCTACAAGGCGCAAAGGAGTCGAGCACGTATGCAAAGGCAACGGGCAGGGGGGATCGCTGTGCTCCAGCAGGCTACTAGGGATCTTTTGTGTACGACAAGAAGGTGTATGTATTTCCACGAATCGTGCTGCCGTCAATGCAATCACTCTCTGTCTCCCACTCCTGGGCTTCTTGTTTTCCTTTCCTAGCCCCGATGATCCGAAGGCAG
>KL660802.1:0-22642 GCA_000732775.1 Stachybotrys chlorohalonatus IBT 40285
TCCACGATACCTAGTGCAGCCTCTCGACTGTCTAGGAGATACTGTCAGTATTGCCCGCACATTTTTTTACGATATGTCTTGAGAATATTTGCTCGGGTGACGGAAAATCTCATTGCCTCACTAAGAATAGAAGCCTTGGGATATTCAATTTGATGGTGAATGCTCTGGGTTAAGAGAACATTTGTAAAAATCTGTCAGGAGCCGTGAAGAGAAAAAGGCAGGAAAATTTTTTTGGACAGAGATTCTCGAAGGCCGTGGGGTGGAAACATCTATAGAATATTGTATCAAACAGGCTAGCGTATTACAAGCTTACTTGGTCTAATGGTTAGGATTACTGCCTTCCAAGCAGTAGGTTCGAGTTCAATTCTCGGAGTAAGCACATTTAATCTTTTGCCCCCGGATATAACAATTCCTGGTTCCTCGGTTTTAATCCCCCCTTCCCAATAATTGCCCTTAGTTTCATCAATGAAAAATAGTAGTGTAAGAATACAAACTATCAGACCTAGGTCGAAGCATTTACGTGCTTAGGTCCAAAAGGGAAGGGAAATCCCCATCTGATTTAGAGTAATACGTATGCTTTGTTTTGCTGGTAACGGAAGGAACGGGTTAGAGGGAAATGACTAAGTTTCTATTTCAGACATCCTCCGGAAAGACAATTGTTCTCTCCAGCAACCGGCACCTAACTCTTGTGGATATACCTGCCCTTTTTTTTTTTCTCTTTTTTTTCTTTTTTTCTTCTTTTTTTTCTTTTGATTTTCCCTTTTGTTGGCTAGGAACAAGAATCTGTATGCTGAAGATGATAAGCTAATCGAGAGCTTGGTCATGTCCTATGTGGAACAGAGTAGAAGCATCTTCCTCGCCCTTGTCTCTGCTAAGAAGGAATTTGCGCTGCAGTAGGTCATCAGAGGCTTAGTCTTATCACAAAACATAATGGTTCAGACAAGGGCCCGGACAGCGAAGGAGCATATCTCGAGCTCGTACCGAACAAGGATGTCAGCTTCCGTCTCGGCTGGCATGTGTTGAAAAATTGGGGTTGCAAAATACAAAACGTCACAATCTCCCAGTGCAATGAGATTGAGTAAGACCTCTTCTCGGAACTAGTATGGAATTCGCTTGAGCAGGGTATTTACTAAATGTGTGTGAAGCTCGAACTAAACATTTTCATCTAACTACTACTCCAGAAAGCCAGTATCGGCATTTCCAGCAAAACTGCATAGCACCAGCATGCAGACGCGGAGACTTTGCCATCTTCACATAAAGTAATCCTTTGTAATGTAATCCTTTGCGAGAAAAATGACCAGGGGATGTAACAAGGCTTATCTATAAGTTATATTGGTTCTTCGGCTTTTATTGGGTTAGTTTTACAGCCCAACGGCGGTTTGTGCCATTTAGGCAATGGCCGACTGACGCCTTTTCGACTAACAAAGCGCAATAGAGAAATGTAACCTCATTGCATAACGATATGCGGGCCCGAACCATAAAGAGATTGCTTCCGCTCAGCAGTCATGGCTACAGTCGTGGGCTGAAGCAATAGTATAGCTGCCACACCTTCAACCCACGATGCCCGAGTATCTTCCTAGATAATGCATAATCAGCGCGTCGTAGGATCACTGCTCGTTACTTCAAGACCGGATTGGTCGGATCCCTGATTGACTCAACCAATTTGAGGGCAAAACCATACCTGTCCACATTCAGTACTGTTACACTGGATTGCGAAGTGCATATACTACTCAAGTCTCATAGACCACGGCGGAAAGAGCCATTATATACCATTGTCCCGGACATTGAGGGCCATAGAATTCTTGCTGCCCGCATGGACAAGGATGGTTGTCAAGTGCGTATTTAAGCAAGTTGCAATGGACGTGTAAGGCAACCCAGGGGCTGTATGGGCTCGCTCCTTTCACCATTGTTATGCCGATGCCATCATCTTGGCGCGACGCAGAGATCTTCAGCCAGCCGTGATACCCCGCAGATAGGTGATGCGGTTTGCATGTTACTGCTGCTCTGGTTCTGTGACGCATACCACCTCTATGGATGCACTGCTGTCAGTGTTCCCCGGCCTCTACCCTCTTTCTACCTACCCGGCCGATCACGTCATTTTTCCCTTGCAAACGCCCGAATCATTTGAAATGCTGTATAATAGAGCTTACAGCTTCACTGCATGGTTTATGCGCGTGGCTTGAGGTCCCACCGATTTGGTCGCTAGTACAAAGACGGCGCAACCACCAGAACAACGTCTGCTTGCTCCAATCTCCAGGTCTACCTTTCGTCATCATCTTCCGAGCTCACCAAAAGTAATGCCTTCCGCCATGGCGCTCCTATCGGTCGTGGCTGTCCTGCTCTCCACCGCAGTAGCCGCGGCTGCAACAAAGCCCAATGTCGTCTTTATCTTGACCGACGATCAAGACTCGCAAATGCACAGCCTGGACTACATGCCTAAGCTCAAAAGACATCTTCTCGATCAAGGCACCTACTACCGGAAGCACTACTGCACCGTGGCGCTGTGCTGTCCATCTCGTGTTTCCCTCTGGACCGGCAAAGCAGCACACAACCACAATGTGACCGATGTGATGCCACCATATGGTAAGTTGTGTCTCATTGTGTCAAAAGCATACTGGGATGTGTGGGAAGTGCAAAAATCCACTGTATATGGGGCCTGACCACAACATGAGGATACGGAAAGGCGTTACGGTACCAGGGCGGCCTCATGTCAATATATTCCAACGTCAACGGCTAGCCTCTGCACAGCTACATAAATGCATGAACCTACATCGTCCATGACTGACAAGTAGAATAGGTGGCTACCCAAAATTCCTTGCCGAAGGCCTTAATAACAACTGGCTCCCAGTCTGGCTCTTGGAAGCTGGCTATAATAATTATTATGTCGGCAAGCTCATCAATTACCACACGCCTGATAACTACAACAAGCCTTTCCCCGCGGGATTTACGCAGCATGTACGTCATTCTACTTACGGAGTTGCTTGAGCGTTGATTTATTAGGTCTTTTGTAGGATTTCCTTCTCGACCCCTGGGCATATGAGTACTGGAACCCGGGCTTTCAGAGAAATGAGGAGCCGCCTAAGCTGTACCCGGGCCAGTACAGCACCGATCTCGTCCTCAATAAGTCACTCGAATTCCTTGACGAAGCTGTGCAGCAAGATGCACCTTTCTTTCTGACGCTGGCACCAATTGCGCCTCATGTCAATGTCAACATCACCGTCAGCCCCGAAGGAATGCCACTTGCGCTTAATAACTCCGTTCCTCGGCCAGCAGCTCGGCATGTAGATCTCTTTCCGGGTTTAAAGGTTCCACGAACGCCCAATTTCAACCCAAGAGATGTGCGTAGAACGCCCGGGCTTGAAGAGTCGCCACTAATATCGGTGTAGCCCTCTGGTGTCAGTTGGGTTGCGAAGCTGCCGCGATTGAACGAGTCAGAGATTGCGAAGAATGACGACCTCTTCCGTCAAAGAATCTTGTCTTTGCAGTCCGTCGACGATATGGTCGAGACTGTTGTTCAACACCTTGAAGATCTCGCTATCCTCGACAACACCTACATCTTTTACTCGACAGATAACGGGTATCATATTAGTCAACACAGGCTGCAACCTGGAAAAAAGTGTCCTTTTGAGGAGGACATGAATGTCCCCCTCATTATTCGCGGTCCTGGCGTTGCTAAGAAGGCTGTCGTGGAATTGCCCACGTCTCACGTTGACTTGGCGCCGACGTTCATGAACATCTTAGGCATTTCATTGAAAGACCATCTTGATGGAGCACCTATACCAATCATCCCCAGCCCAGGTGCGGCGCTGCCCAAAGACAGGTCCCGAGAGCATGTCCAGATTGAGGGCTGGGGTACAGACGACACAAACGAATGGGCCAACTACGGAAGTAAGTGCTGCAGAGGATTTTGAGTTGATCAATGCTAATCTGTTTTTCGCTAGCACCAAACGGATACAACAGTACCTTTAAGACACTCAGATTGATTGGACCTAGCTACAACCTCCTGTACTCGGTTTGGTGCACCAACGAGCACGAGCTTTACGACTTAAATGTATCAGTCCCCATTATGACATTGATTCCACGGGCTTGCTAACATGTAACTTTTAGACGGATGCGGGCCAATTGAGGAACCTCCTGAAGCCGGATGTGCAAAATGCCCGACTCCTCGGTCACCCAGTCGCCAAAGTCGCCAGCCGCCTCGACGGCCTGCTATATGTGCTGAAGTCTTGCAGTGGTGAGACCTGTCGGAAGCCTTGGGGAGCATTGCTCCCAGGCACACGTGTCAACTCGCTACAAGATTCATTGCAGGCCAGATACGATGGATTCTTCGAGAGGAGCTTGCCTAGAATTTCCTTTAGTTCGTGCCAGCATGCATACTTCATAGATGCTGAGGGCCCTCAATTTCAGCCGCCGGATATGACAAATCGAGGACAGGATCTAGATTGGTCGTTGATGACCTAGAGATATTGGACAATCTGTCGTTAACGGGTTGCGTGATAGCAACCGTGGCCCCCAGATTTTAGTCGAGGAATGATAATGCTTGGCGTTTGAAGTGACACATGCTGCTTGCTCGAAATATTTTATTTGGCCCAGGCGTTGCAAGACTTCGCCTTTTAGGAAAAATTGAACCTTTTTTCGCGCGACGTACCAGCCTGTCATGACGATAAGCAGAGCGATTAAGATGATTCACACGGGAGTAGCCCTTGTCATTATTCAGGTGTTGTTATGACGAAACCACTTAGAGGTCTCAGTCTAATCGGCTTGAATTTGTGATAACAATAACCATAATTGGACTGCTAAGCGCCTCCGGGACCGGGCCCCCACGAGTGGCGTTTTGCCCCGTATCATAGCAATCCCGGTCATGGGGGAGGGGGAAATATTCCTAGGCTGGGAATCCAGACGAGATCCTGGCTAAATCCTTTATTGTTTTCTTGCTCTGGCCTTTGACTTCTAAGCTCCATTCTATCATCAGAGTTGACATAAAGAATGCTACGCGTACGACGCCTGCATTGCAACAAGCGGTATCGAAACCTAAGATCAGCCAACCTTAAGACACGTGATCACCTAGAGCGCCACTCGCGATGGAACCCCTAACGCTGGACGAGATTGAGGCATTGGCCAAAGATAGGCTTCCGAAGCATGTATATGACTTCTACGCTTCGGGGTCAGATAGCCAGAACGCTCTCGCGAGAAACCGTACTGCATTTTCCAAGTACGTGCACATCAATTTTAACCTGATCTTGTCCAACACCTGATGGCGTCCCCAGGCTGTTCATCAGGCCCCGGGTCTTGAGAGACGTGTCTGACGTCAACACATCCGTGTCCATCCTGGGCTTCCAGACTTCGCTGCCCATCGGTATCGCGCCGAGCGCTATGCAAAAGCTAGCAGGCGGTGACGGAGAGGTGGATGTCGCAAAGGCTGCCGCAGACATGTCCCTCAATCTGACATTGTCATCTCAATCGACGACGTCTCTAGAGGATGTAATACAAGTTAGGAATGACGTTCAGAAGTCGTCTGGTGCACCTCCGTTCTGGATGCAGATTTACTTGCACAATGATATGGAGAAGAGCGTGCCCTTGATAAAGCGCGCTGAAGGTACTAGCACAATACGACCCAGAAATTTTGCAAGAGAAATACTTACACATGGATAGCTGCGGGTTATCAGGCCCTGGTTCTCACTGTAGACACCCCCGTCTTAGGAAACCGCCTCTCCGAACGGAAGACTGCCGTCGTGCTACCATCCGGCGTCACCTTGCCCAACATCAAGCAGGCAGCCTCAACCAGAAAGCCCCAGCCCAGCATCAACAGGCAACTCATGAACGTACGCTCCGCAGCCGAAGCAAAGGCTCTTCGCGACGCCCACGGGTCGTCCATGCATAGCTCAAGTCTCAGCTGGGAGCGGACCATCAAGTCCCTCCGCGAAGCGACGCGGATGAAGGTCATCCTCAAGGGAATCATGACGGGAGAAGACGCTGCCCTCGCAGTCCAGCATGGCGCCGATGCTATTATCGTCTCCAACCACGGTGGGAGGCAATTGGACAATGTTTGCTCCACCATTGAGGCGCTGTCTGACATTGTGTCCGTCGTCGGCGGTGCTATTCCTGTGATTATGGATGGCGGCATACGCACCGGGTCCGATGTGTTCAAAGCTCTAGCCCTTGGGGCGGATTTCGTGCTTGTTGGGCGGCCGGCGCTGTGGGGTTTGGCGTACAATGGCCGCGATGGTGTCGAGACCGTCATGAATATCTTGGAACGCGAGCTCAGCAGGACGATGGCCTTGGCGGGGGTTGCGAACGTCAATGAAATATGTAGGGATATGCTAGGAGTTGAGTCTCGCGATGGCTTCGGGATTTCAAAGCTATAGGATCGCGTTTTCTAGAGTGGTAGGATGGCATGAAGCGCTCGCGGAACGCAACATAGAGTGAAAGTGTCTCGTACGATGAAAAACCGTTGCGGCATAGGGCCTATGAAAAAAAAAAAAGCAAATAGCAAAACCTGCTGGTCGTCTACGCCGTCTGAACTTACATACACCAATATATCTTGACGAGTCGACTTATACTTAGCGAGTTCTTTGCATGGTGTTCGCTGACCTCATCAAGATACCAACATATTCCTTATCAGTGACTGCTGCCGTCGTAGATTTGCCGCAAAGTAAATACTCACCAGACAGGGTAAACATGGTCTTAGACCCCAATTTTGCTCGGATTAAGGCTGACATCTTATGATGGATTAATAGCGAGCAAGGTCGTGACCCAATGTGACCATGTCAGCGATCATGACCATCGTCCATGCTGGATTACCTCTGAGTTTCTACAGGCAAGCCGCTATTCTCCGAACAAGCCCACGTTCCTACTAGCCATCTAAGAAGAACTGTCGCAGGAACGACTGGCATACCGAATGAGGAAAGCGTCGCAACTATGCATTTGGTCGACGCGGCAAAACGCTGCATCGACGCGGGGAAGCTCATTCGTGAACAAGTGCCTCCTTCTCACTACCTGGCCATTTGCATCCACTATCTTACACTCTCAAGTCTTGTCCTGTAAGCGGCATCAACTATCACACGAGTAAACTTCGCACTGAAATTCTGTGAGTTAGTATTCGAGTGCAAGGAGCACGGTCGAGGTTCACAGATGACAATGAGAAGTGCTTGGGCCTTCTCCGGGGGATGGAATCACTTTTACCAGGTGCGGCGCGAGGTCGGGCAATCATAGAGCAGCTGAGATACCACCCAAAAATGTTACCTGACGCTTCGCCAAGCCATTGGATTGGAAGCTTTGGAACAAGCGGCCTCGGTATGTCGGAGTCTGATGTTCGGACTCGATGTTCCAGAATTGGCACTTAAGCCATTCGCTCTACATACCGTGAAACGAGTCAAGAGAGACAGAGTTTATTCCCTATTATCATACTATGGTAGCACTGGTCAAAAATACTTGGGTGATGGTCTAGGATTGCCGGTAGAGTGGAGTTTCCGATAACAATGACCCATTGAGACAGCCAACGGTGCACGCCGCGTGGTCCTGCAATTGATTGGCAATGCGAGCCCATATGGACAGCGAGTTCCTACTTGCGCCAAGAAGATACGCGGTGGAGGGGTGTCTCTAATGATAGGAACTCCAACTTTCTGTGAGCCTATTTACCCCTTGGGACAGAGCTATCCATGCAAGGACATGCTGAACTTGACTATGGCTATTTTGATCTATCACTTCTCCGGATCTTCGGTAGGGTCTACAAGTGGTAGATGGTGCTTGGCCAAGTTGTAAATGAGGCTGATGATACAAACCCAGGAGCAGCAACATCGGTCTAGGATGTCCAACAAGTGTTAATGATGATGTAAATCCATACAAAATGTTATGACGAGGAGAAATGGCGCATGAAAAATACAATAGAACACCCAAAAACACTCTATTGAAGGGTAAATCTTCAGGCCTTCGGTTGCGATTCCGTATGGTCAACGCCTGATATCCAATAATGAGATGGATGAAGGATTTAATAATGCGGATCCCGACGAAAGGCCCTTCAAAGGAAAGAAGCGAAGAAAAGACTCTTCGAAAAAGTGTAGGAGTAGAAGGTGAATTGGGTTGTTTATAGTTAGGCATGATATGCTGGTGATCAAACCGCAAAGTTCTGTCTGAGCTACCCTGTAGAAAGAGCCAACTTTGGGCCGTCATGTTATGTGGTAAAAAGATGGAGAACCCTTGTGTCCAACGAACAATTTTTCGATTTCGGGCACTTCTTCATCCATGCGCAAGTAAGATCGCATTTCATATTCTAATGAAAGTTCCTAATAACACATATAAAACAGCATAGCCAACTTAGTGGTGCCACTACAAGTTCGGCAGAGGCTTCGGCTTGCCTACCAACATCCACAGCCCTGTAGCCGTCGCATGCACAACACCGTCCTTGTCTTCCACCTTCATCTTGAAGAACATCTTCTTGCGGCCCTCTATGCGATCAAGCGACGCAGTAGCCACGACGATGCTAGGTGTCAAAATCGGTTTCCGCAGCTGTACCTCCATGCCAGCGGTGAAGTGCTTGCCCTCGCGTAAATCCATGACGTGGGACGGCATCGGGTTCGAGCCGAAGTGACGGTACTGCAGTCGGCTGTTCTGCCAGAGCAGACTGCCCATTGCCTCGTCGAACAGACATCCTATCATTCCTCCGTGAACGGTACCGTTGAAGCCGTGGACGCCGGCCCGCAGATCGAAGAAGATAGAGATGGAGCCTAGATGAAACTGGGTGCCTGGCCCTGGTGGCTGATCGATGCTGGCCTGCATTGTCTGAATCTCGGCAAATGGATCGGTGTAGAACCCCACAATATGGGGGATGCCTCCTTCGTTGTTCAGAGTCTCCCTAAAGAGGGTGTCCTGGGATGCCTCTCCTAGCCTGCTCGTGGGAACAAAGGTGTTGACATTGGGCTTGTCCAAAAGGGCAGCGCACCACGGAATGGATTTGAAATAGCGAGTCTCGCCTCGGAGATGGGCAGGCGTGCTCATGGTTCTTAGACGATCTGTCTATCGCGAGTTGAAAAGGGAATGATTGTCCAGTTCGACAGACTGCAGGGCTACACTGTCAAAGGCTTGATGTAGTCTAATTAGTAGATTCTTGAACAATTTGAGCCTCGGCTAGGGGTGGGGCGGTGTCAGCAGCTGTTTATAGCCAGACTACCCCCGTAATGACACAATCATTTGCCAAGCAGTCAAGTATTTCATCTTCACAAACACATCTGTCAATTCGTGTGAAATGTAGATGTATAAGACATCAGCCATGAGCATCAGCACTACCTACCCCCAACACCACACATGCTCGACCCCCAGTTCAGGATGCCTGATTCTCCGCCCACGCCGCGCGTTTGCGGTAAATGTCGTGTCGAAATGTCTGCTTCAGCTCGGCGATTGCCTGCCCATCCACCGGCAGCTTGGCTTGCATCGCGCCTACGCCGCACAAGTCATTTTTGCGGTCAATGAACCACGTGAACGTGAGCCCACCACCCCAGCTCAGCGTGCGCTCGCCGTACCAGCCCTCCACGTCTTCCAATGTGAGCAAGCCGCTGAGGCCGTAGCCTGCCTTGGAATCGAGCGCGGTGCCCACTCGTATGAAGGGTCCCAGCGGTGTGGATGACACGGCTTCGAGGGAGGCGGCGGCAGCTGGCGAGAGGTGGTTCTCAAACATGTCGTCGACCGTGGATGGTTTGAGGAGTTTGCCATCGTTAGCGAGGATAGACTGCAAGATCTGGAGATAACCGGGCGCCGTCATGAACAGCCCGTGACCGCCAAAATCTCCTTTGGACCACCTGTTCACATCTCCGCCACCACCAAGGACCGCTCGTCCAAGACAATCTGGATCCTCTGGATTCAAGTCAACAAGGCGCTCGCGCAGCTTCTCGTCTGTGACTGGATAGAACTGTGCATCCGTGATACCCAGAGGAGCAAACATACGCTCGTGCATACGTTCACAAAGCGTCTTGCCCGTGGCCCTCTCCACGATGCGACCAGCCCAGTCAAGCCCAGAGCCGTACATCCACCCCTCGCCAGGCTGGTATCTCAACGGATACGTGAAGGTCTCCTCGACACGGAGCTTTGCATCTTGCCCAGGATCAACAGGCCTTGAGACAAACTTGCTGTGCCATCGAGCGAGATCAGCATCGATGAAGTGGTAGTTGAGGCCCGCGCTGTGCGTAAGCAGCATCTCCAAGGTGATGGGGTTCTTTTGGGATTCCAACAGCGGCTGGCCGTCGTCGGACCACCCGGTAAGAACCTGCTTGTTTGCGAGCTCGGGCGCCAGAGTAGACACGTCGCCCCGGAGAGTAAGAAGCCCATCCTCGACGCACTGCATTGCGGCAACGGCCGTCATGAACTTGGTCGCGGATGCGAGGTACAGCACGTCGTCCCACTGGTGTGGGCGCTTCTCGCCCGATAGGAGCGTGCGCTCACCGAAAAGCTGCTCGTAGACAAAGCGGCCTTTGGCATCGGTAGCAATCAATAGGGCACCGTTGAGTTTACCCGCTTCGATGGCCGCCGGAATGCTGGTGTCAATGCCATCTGCGGCCATGGTGAAACATAAGCTGGAATATCACGAGATGTTAAATGGCGTCGTAAATATCTGAATAAGCTACTGCGTCAATTTTAGAATGATTTTGAGGGAGAAAGTGAAGCCGGACAGTTGATGAGATGATGATTTATTTATCACTCTACCTAGATACTTCGGCGTGGTCAGTTGCTAGGAACGATCAAGTTCCCACAGGGCTTAGTTCCACCGTCACGGCATTGACTCATACGGTGTATGTGAGGCATGGTAGCCACTCGCAAACTCGTATTTCGGATTATTCGGCAATTCCTACAAAGTATTTATTGTATGCGTTCTTCCTATCTGCTCCTGCGTGGATCTACCCCCCAAGCAGGATTTATTGGCCCCAATGAAAGGGAACATAATCAATTTATTACGAGGCATCGCAGATTTCGTTCGCTTGGATTTTATCCCGGAGGCATTGAACGACTATCGTCTCATACTACTGCCTCTCAGCCTAAAGAGCGCCTCTAACTTAGGGACTAGCTTCAGCACTCATATGTTACAGTTGGTTTTAAAGGATAATTGAAGTCAGAGCAATGCCGCGCTCTCTCGAAATTTGGGTTTGAATTGTTGGATTCATGACTGCCAGGGATCATTAATGCGTTTTAGCCTGGGCCAAGAACCACCTTACCTTTCAACCCGTAAGACTCCAATCCAAGCAATGATTGGCAGAATTTCTGTAGCCAAATCTTTCGGCGAAAAAGAAAATGTAAAGTTGGTTCTTGTTTGACTCATCGTCTGCCCGTTCAATCCTCACTCTCGCAAATGTTCGTTCTACTCTTGACTTCTTGGGCAACACGGCGAGTACGCTTGTTGATCGAATTAAGATTATGAACCAATCTCACGATTATCATCCAATGCACAGTGGGAATCAATTTCTCGCAACCACAGGGCGCCTTTCGACACGTCTGACTTCTACTGTGCAACGCCCTGTTGCATCTTCGTCTTCGATTCAACTAGCACTTCCCCCTCTCCAAAATTTAGACCTGCGGGCACAGGCAATCCCAGCTAGATTATGAAACAACTACCCGTCAACCATCCCGAACAGCAAACAGAAGACCTAGGTGGTGGTGCACGCGTTAGCCTCTCTTATTACACTATAACGGCTGTGAAGAAAAAGTAGGTCTGATTTATCATATAAAGCAGTAGTCTATTGCGTGGAGAAAATGAGCGAGACGGCAGCAAAGCAAGCACCATCATAATCCTCAATCCACGCAGCATACACCAGGAATGGAGTGCTGCTGACGGAGTAGGGTCGCAACAAGGCCCGTCGGGCCATGTTAAAGAGGTTAAATATGACACTATTCCATAACACATAAGATCGACTCGGCAGTCACGGCACGCCGTATGCTATGAGCAGCAATAGCACGGCGGAGCGCCCTCCGATATGTTTTTCCAGCAGGGCTTTTTTGGCGTGCTGAACGGGGTACAGCCTGCCAGATGGCAGATCGGCAGGTGAAACGACCATCATTTCCCGAATCACTACGAAAGCCAACACTTGGACGTTCCGCGATGATTTATGGGTCGTGGTTTCAAACATATTATGCCGGATTGGCTGTTCCCCATACGCCGATCTTCTGTGCCTGAGAATCCCATGATCCCCGCAGATCGCATGAATGGAAGACTCCGTAACGAATTCCGCTCTAACCCTCTCATACTCGACTGCAAGGAATTCGGTCAGGCGGCTGTATGAATGAGGGTATCCAAATGACGATCTTTTATCCCATACTGGAGCAGATTGTCAGGACCGGACGATGGCTTTCCGTTATTCGAGCCTAATGAGCATAGTTTGGCAATGTCCACGACATATAAAATCATGAACTGTCCTCGCCAAGGCGGTTCACGATGTGTGTAGCAGAAACATTAACAAAGCCAAGTTTGACTGCATTGAAACCCATCACCATGCGTTTGAGCAGCAGTTTCCTTGCCCTAACGGCCGCTTCGGCTGGGCTTGCTAAACCGACCAAGAGAGACGGCGAGTTTCTCTGGACCGGTATCAATGAGTCTGTTGGAGAATTTGGCGAGGCTCTCCCTGGCGAGCTCGACACAGACTACAGGTGGCCCGACGCAGCGGCTATCGACGTATGGGCCGTCCACCCAGAAGGCAGAGACGGAGGCTAACATGAGACCAGACACTGCATGGCCTCGGCATGAACACCTTCCGGGTTGCTTTCAAGATGGAGCGGGTGATTCCCGAGACTTTGACAGGTACCATCAACGAGACCTACTTCTCAGGCCTTGAGGAAACGGTCAACCACATCACGTCATTGTACGTGTCTTGCGCGAATATATTTGTCTTTGTCAGAGGCTAATGAGACCACCACAGAGGTGCTTATGCCGTGCTCGACCCTCACAACTATGGTCGCTACTACGGTGAGATCATCACCGATACAGACGGCTTCGGCGCCTGGTGGACGACGGTGGCGTCGCGCTTCGTCGACAATGAGCTTGTCATCTTCGACACCAACAACGAGTACCACACAATGGAGAACTCGCTTGTCCGGGACCTCAACCAGGCCGCCATCGACGCCATCCGCGCTACCGGTGCCACGCAATACATTTTTGTCGAGGGAAACGCATGGAGCGGCGCCTGGAGCTGGGTGTCGAGCGGCAACGGCGACGCGCTCGTCGACCTGACGGACCCGGAGGATAAGATCATCTACGAGATGCACCAGTACCTCGACGAGGATAGTTCGGGCACGCACACCGAGTGCGTCAGTAGCACGATTGGCGTTGAGCGCGTGACGGAGGCGACGCAATGGCTCCGCGACAACGGCAAGCGAGGCATCATTGGCGAAACGGCCGGCGCTGTCAACCCGACGTGTATCGCGGCCGTGACGGGCGAGCTGCAATATCTGCTGGATAACTCGGATGTTTGGACCGGCTGGCTCTGGTGGGCTGCTGGGCCATGGTGGGCTGACTACATGTACAGCTTGGAGCCGCCCAGTGGCCCGGCCTACGTTGGACTGCTCTCTGACATCCAGCCCTTTATCGGCGCTTGATTACAGAGCGTTGCGATGACTTGGCTCAATTTGATTTGTAAATATTATTATCTGATCTCGTTCCAAATAAAGAGGATTAATATAGCCAATCTAAAGCTACAAAGTGATGGGTAAGTACCAGCGGTACTTTCAGCGGTTGAAGTTTAGGGTAGACAAAAATGGAAGCTCGGATCACGTGGGTGACGCTTATCTTTGCTCCAGCCATTGTGGCGGAGAAAGCGTGGCGCGGCTGCTGGCAACGGGCAACGTGGAGAGGGACAGGCTGTCCACCAGAATCAATCTCGAGCAAAAAGACATTTCCACCTCATCCGACCTTGTCCCCTCGTGCCCGGGGCTCTGACATCTCTCTCGCCGATTGTCTCAACTCTCGCTTGTGCATGGTGCTTGCTGCGTATCACTGGACCCTGTGCCAAGTATCCGCCTTCTTGAATATTGTTTGCGAACCAGCGTCTCTCTTTTGCCCTTTTCTCCCTCCACCCCTCCTTTGCACATCCATCGGCCGCCTCACCACCGCGAATCCTCCTAGACTCGTAGGGACGTTTCCCGAACGTACAATTTTCCTCGATAACGCACTCCCGGCGGCTGTTGAGCATATTTGTCTGCCAAGGCGCGAAACGTCCGAGAAGCCGCTGCTCCCCGTAACCACGTCAACCGCGACGCGGAACCGTTGCGACAACCACATTTTCTCCTCCATCGACGGCATCATCGGCGCATTTCCTACGGCTGCCCTCTTAACGGATATCTCTTCCGATGCCCAGCGCCACGGCTTCCGGCGCCGACGCCGGCGGGAACTCCGCCCGGTCCCGAGATCACAACCAGGGGAACCAGGGCCGGTCTTACACCGTCGAGCAAAAGGCCGCCGTGCTACGCATCAGGAAATGCTCCCCCACTGCCTTCTACGATATCCTCGGCCTCGAGTCCACAAAATCATCATGCACCGACTCCGACATCAAGAAAGCGTATCGCAAGCTGTCGCTCCTCACACATCCGGACAAGAATGGATACGAACATGCCGACGAGGCTTTCAAGATGGTCAGCCGCGCATTCGGTGTCTTGGGCGACAAGGAGAAGCGTGAAAAGTTTGACCGCTTTGGCACAGATCCTGATAGCCGATTTGCAAACGCCCAACAGCAGAACCCCTTCTCTGGTTTTGCTCAACGGCAATCGGCTCGCGATATGGGCGGTGGCATGGGAGGAGGCATGTGGGGAGAGGAGGAGCTCACGCCCGAGGAGCAGTTCGCCAGGTTCTTTGGGGGAGGTGGTTTCGGCAATGGCTTTGGCGGAGGGGGTCCATTTGGCGGCGGTTTTGGAGGCAAGTCAAAGTGCTCCGGAGGCGCACGATCTGTCTCGTACGTTAAGAATGCATCGGCTAACCATGTGGTGATATAGGTCCCCAATTCGTCTTTAACATGGGCGGTGGACCCGGAATCCGTGTCCATCAGTTCGGTGGCGCCAGGCCACGTAGACGACCGAGAGACGCCCAGGACGGTCAACAGCAGCAGGGCGGCTTACAAACCCTACTCAGCCTTCTCCCTATTCTCATCTTCCTTGTCCTGCCCATGCTGTCGTCTCTCTTCTCTGGCGGCTCGTCCTCTTCGGGCACGCCGCGCATGGTCTTCGATGGGCCCAAACATCCTCACACGCACCTTCGCACGACGCCCAACCACAATTTCCAGTACTACCTCGACCCGTCCGAAATACATTCCTACAGCGAGGCGCGCCTGTCGCAGCTCGATCGCACGGCCGAGTCATATTGGATACGCTACCTCAGCAACGAATGCAGCAACGAGCGGGAGTACAAGCAGCGACTTCGTGACCAGGCGGGCGGTTGGTTCTTCCAGGATCCCGAGAGAATGGCTGCTGCCGAGGCGTTTCCCATGCCATCGTGTGAGCGGCTGAACAAGCTCGGCTTGAGTAGGTGATGGGGTCTAGCACGGCAAACCCGTACTGGCATTCCGTATGATAACCGGTAGATGTGTTGATAATATGCATTTCTTCTCATTTGTGGTTTCTTGCATCTTTGTTATTGCTGTCGCATCCCTATCTATAGCAAAGGAGGGTTCGGACCATGGCGTTGGGAGAATATGTGTTGATGGCATGGGAAGAACAACGCCAGTACAGCATGATGGCACGGAGGCATTGAGCGGTATTGCACAATTGAAAGCGGTTATCCCTATCAGATGTTGATACCAAGTACAGCCGTGAGAATTACTAGCGGATCTTGCATCTCGCTGATGTTCACCACGCAACGATGAACCATCTATTTTGGGTGTGGGAAATAATGAAGATCCCCAATGTTTAGATTCCCCTTTAGCTTCAGGTCCGCAACGTGGCCCGGAGGTTCTCCTCCTCCCCGCTACTTTCACATCAGCTGATGGCATCAAGCAATTGTGTTCCAGTTTCAGACAACTCTCGGCCACGTCGGCTGACGGAATCCTGATTGATGTATGCCTGAGTGCCTGCGTCACCGTGTGGCTAGTGAATTGCACTCAGCCGCTGTCGAAAGACCCCTGCAAGTATTTGCGGCTGCCTGCTTGTACTCCTACCCCTCGCTAAGTATATCCCAGCCAGAAGGACAAGTATTCGGTACCCCTCTATGGCTTGGCAAACAAAGGCCCTCGCGCTTCCGATGCTTCGGTGGCTGGTTGCTGCACAGCCACTGCTGCGTAATTCGTCTGTTCCGTCGCTGTGCAGGCTGTATTGCGGCGCACAAGAGGACCAGCCAGCATCCCGGCCAACATCTGCCAACTCTTGGCTAGACCGGATTGCTGTGCTCATATTCATAACCTCCAGACACCCGCCCTCGTTCTCCAGCGGCGATACTCATCCCTACACTTTGTGTGGCCTTATCGCTCGTCAGCACTACTTTGACGTCACCTCGACCAACACGGTCGCTACCCCTCCAGCTACAACCACCTGCGGCCAGTATTTCACGAAACGAACCGTCGAATCGAATTGGAAACAAACACGACATAATTTTCTGAATCAATAACAAGGGCTCTTGCTGAGCTCGCTTCCTCGCCATGGCTGGCCCGCCTGCGCCCCCGGGCTACGCCCCACCAGACGAATCGAATCCCCAAGTACGGCCCGACCAACGCGATCCGTGGACACAAGAGCAGAACCCGCATGTTTGGGACGATGTTCCGTCACGGGGGGGCCAGGAACATTATGAGAGTGCTTCTTTCAATGCTCAAGACGTGCCCTCTGCTTTACGACCTGGTGGTGGGTTCGCACCGCCAAACAACGACAGCAACATATGGGATGACCAAGACCAACCTCCGCCGCCGCCGCCGCTGCTGAACCGCAAACCGGTCCCGGATGCTTCGAGAACGAGTGTCTCGAGGAAGGAAACCAATCCATTTCTACGCAAAAAGATCCCCGAACCGTCGAACGAACCAGTTGCCACAGAGGCATTTGCCAACCTATCCATGAGCGACCGATACACAACTACCCCGCCGACCGCCGAGCCTGTAAACCAGCCACCACCCAAGATCGTCCTCGAGGATTTCGACGAAGATCCATGGAGGAAAACCCCACAGCCGGCACCTCAGTCTACTTCGAACAATTCTCCGAATCTTATAAACTTTGCACCTGCTGATGAACCCGCTTGGGATGAAGTCTCACAAGTGTCAGACTCTTCCCAGATGGGTACTGGCCCGAACCGAACACACCCCGCGCCACCTGTCAGCAGCATCTCGGCAGACTTGAGAGAAGAGCAGGGGGTCTGGGATGATCTCGGTGCTCCAGATTCGGGGAAAGGCAAGGCGCCGCAGATTGAGGCAGAGGATGTTGACGACTGGAATCTGATAGATGCGGATCCATCCGATGCTACGTCCGCACACCCTGCTGCTCCTGTACAAGCGCAGCCCCCGGTACCACCCAAGGATGTCCAGGACTCGAAAGACGAGCCGTCACAACCTGGGCCATCAGCATCTACGCATCCAGCGACATACCCTGCAGAGGAGCAGAAACCCGAACTCCCCCCCAGAGATGTTGGCGAAACACCACGATGGGTCCCAAGCAGAGAACCTGTTGATGGCAGCTCAGAGACATACCAGGTGAAGAATATTGAATGGTTCGACAGTTCATCGGCGCAGAATCCCCGAGTCTCCCCGATATTGGTTCAAAACGCAAACGGGCCTTGCCCGCTTGTTGCTTTGGTCAATGCCTTGACCATGACCACCCCTACCGATATCCCGGATACAGCCCTGGTGCAAGTACTACGGTCTCGGGAGCAAGTGAGCCTCAATCTCTTACTTGATGCGGTGTTTGACGAGCTCATGTCTTCCCGTCGAACGGGATCTGAGGACGCGCTGCCGGATGTCTCCGACCTGTACGCCTTTCTGCTCAGTCTACATACCGGCATGAACGTCAACCCTCGGTTTATACCCACCCCGCAGATGATCAATGCGTACAAACGGACCTCATTAACGCATCTGCACCCGGCTGAACGCGGAGATTTAATTCCAGGTACTTTCGAAAACACGCACGAAATGAGCTTGTACGCTGCGTTCTCTATTCCTTTAATCCACGGCTGGCTACCGCCTCGGTCGGATCCAGTCTACGAGGCTCTGGAAAGGCAAGCCTCGTCCTACGAAGATGCGCAGAATCTGTTGTTCCGCCAAGAAGAACTCGAGGACAAGCTTTTCAGCGAAGGACCAGGTCTGACGGAGGCGGAGCAGGAGCTCTACCAGGACATCATTACGATCAAAGGCTTCCTTGAATCTTCGGCAACACAACTCACTCCATGGGGCATTGAGGTCATTGGCAAGGCCATACGACCTGGCACATTTGCCATCCTTTTCCGTAATGATCACTTCAGCACTCTTTACTGCCATCCCCAGACGATGCAGCTTCTCACGCTTGTAACGGATGCAGGATACCGGACGCACGAGGAAGTGGTTTGGGAGAGCCTCGTGGATGTGAACGGTGAGCATACCGAGTTCTTCTCTGGAAGCTTCAGGATGGTGGGCACCGGAGGTACTGTCGGCGGGTCGAGCGACGGTGGGCCTAGGGATGGAGGAGGCGAATGGACCACCGTGCAGGGGAGGCACGGGAAAGGAAGACGACAGGCTGACGAGGAGGCTCTGGCAAGTCCGACTCGGGAACAAGAGGACAGGGATCTGGCTCTTGCCCTGCAGTTACAGGAGGAGGAAGATGAGCGGCACCGGGCGGCCGAGGCTCGTCGCCGCCGCGAGAGCTTATTATCGGAGCAGTACATCGAGCAACAGGGGCGGCAACCTGCGCCTGCGACCACCACCACCACCAATACCTCCAATCGTGGTGGTAGACGAGGATCTACAATCTCTACAGCAACAGGTCGGACCAGCGCGAGCGGTAACAACGATCTCGCTGGACGTCGTACCTCTAGCAACACGGTGAGTCCGGTGACGACGGGCACGTCAATACCAGAGGTCCGTCCACTGGTGCCGCCGCGTCGACCGAATGCAACAGCCCCACGGCCGGTGCAGACTGGCGAGGAAGCGCCGCCTCCATATGAGCAGGCGTCGGCATCGCCTCTCTTTGAGCCTCCTATGGGGCACCCTGCTCACGCCAGCAGCGAGGCATTGGCGTCGCAGCAGAGCTCGCAGCAGGGCAGCAGTGCAGGATCCACGAATGCGGGCAGAACGCGGATCCCAGGCCAGCCTCTAGGCGGGAGAAGGCCCGGAGGGTATCCGGGCAACATGGCAGGCAGCAACAATAACGGCAACAGTGGGCAAACAAGGGAAAGGGACTGTGTAGTCATGTAAGTACGCAACCACGACTAGGGAAACAACAGGCGAACCAGCATGTTACAATTGAACGATTTCACGCGTGGATGAAGCAAGGTGTTTTTATCTAGCCAGGAATGGAATTGGTATCTTTAGCAAATGAGCAGAGTTTCGTATACCTGAGCTGTCCTTACTGCGACTTGACTGTCGTCTTAAAAAAAGCCGGCCCAAGCATATTGCGACTACGATGGGGTGTTCGTAGATGCACGTAAGCGCACGGCCGGTTGCGTCATATACTCAATTGGTGCATAATCGCGAGATCCACTCTCCACGATATCTCAGCGCCATACTAGATCCGAGGCAATGCGCCAGCTCCGAATAAGTCCGACAAACACCAAAGATGGCGAGCAAGAGCAAGTGTGTGAGGTCGCTGCTGGCCCCGGGCTGCCGTGCAAAGCAATGCGCGCAACGTCGCCCAATTCTTGCCTTGAATGCCAGAGCACAGGGCTTCCACGGTGCCGCTGCTAGACAGACGGATGGCGTGTTCCGAGGCCTCAGCGATGACAGGCTGCCGACGCCGTGGATCGAGGCGTGGCGGCAGCAGCAGCAGGGCAAGGGGACTACGGCATCTGAGGCTCAGCCCCAGGAGCGCGACTTGTCGCCCAGGAAGATGAGCGATAGCTATCACCGTGTGGTGCTTCCGCTCGGCCAAGACCCTTGGTTGTCTGACACGTACATTAACTCCTCTGGTCACATCCGGTGAGCCCCTGACAACCCCGACTGCTGGTTTCACGGACTGGGAACTAACAAGTCACATAGCCTGGGGACAATATTCATGGATCTGGATGCCCTGTCAGGAATCATCGTCTACAAGCACTCTGGGCCTGGCGTCACCGTGGTCACGGCGGCTTTGGACCGCATCACCATCGCCCATCCCCTCACCGAGATCTGTGACCTCGAGTACAGCGGCCAGGTCACGTACGCTTCCGGCAGGAGCAGCGCCGAGATTACGTGCAAGGTGGCGCGGGCACGGCCCGAGGGCGAGCCCAGCAAGCCCGAGGACGTGCTGCTGACGTGCACCTTCACCATGGTGGCGCTGGACCCCGTGACCAAGAAGCCGGCCAACATGCCGGCGCTCACCCGCGAGACGCCGGAGGAGGAAGAGGCGTTCCAGGCGGGCGAGGCCAAGTCGCAGGCCAAGAAGAAGCTGGCCAAGCAGTCGCTGCTGGAGACGGAGCCCAACGACCCGGAGTCGGCCCTCATCCACAAGATGTGGCTGCGGCAGGTGCAGTACCGCGACCCGCACCAGCCGCTCCGGCAGCCGGACAACGTGATCCCCATGGCGGACACGCGGGTGTCGACGGCGTCCATCATGCAGCCGCAGTACCGCAACCGGCACCAGACGATGATCTTCGGCGGCTTCCACCTCAAGCAGACGTTCGAGCTGGCCTTTTGCTGCGCGGCGAGCTTCGCGCACGCGCGGCCGACCTTCATCAGCGCCGACCCGTGCACATTCCGCAACCCCGTCCCCGTCGGCAGCGTGCTGTACCTCCGCGCCACCGTCGCCTACACGGACCCGCCGCTGCTCGAGGAGGACGGCAGCGAGCCGCGCCAGGCGGACCCGGACAACCCCGTGACGCGCGTGCACGTCCGCGTCGACAGCAAGGTGCGCGACGTCGAGCACGGCGTCGCCAAGCCCACCGGCCAGTTCAACTACACCTTCTCCGTGCCCAAGAGCGTCCGCGTCATCCCCCACACCTACCACGAGTACATGATGTACATCGACGCGAGGCGCAGGGTCCGCCTGGGCGACATGCAGCACCGCCAGGACAAGGCGGACTCTGCGGGCGACAAGCGGCGCGTGGCGGAGGATGCGAATTTGACCGAGTAGGCGCTGCGCGCGGCTGTTTGCTCGGCGCCGGCGTGTGTGCCAGTGGCTGTGTGTTGTTTATGTGCTGTCAGTATGGTGGTGTGCGGTCGCAGCGGCATCTCGGACGTTTTCAACGTAGAATATATCCCCAATGGTCTGTTTGCATCGACACGCTCCAGCTGTTCGCCCTGCAAACCTTGGTCGTGTTGTACGCAATGAGCCGCTCTGCTTCGGCTCATCGATGGCTGGCCTTGACGGGATCACGCAAATACAAGGTCCCCTAGATCTACTCGTGTAAAGAAAAACAGGCTTCATCGTCTTCCTGTAAAACCCTCCTGGGAAGAATCGGAGCTTTTGCCATTCCTCCAAGCCTGGGGAGCTGTCTTTTCTGACCTCGAGATCCAAAAGACATGGGACGTAACGGCTTCCTTCAACCTTGTCACGACCCAACACCAGTCCCGTTTCGGCCGGCATAGTTATATCGGTCTGCCCAACATGCCCAAACCTTTGTGCGAAATCCCTGGCCACCGGAGATCGGACGTCCAAAGCACCCGGCTCCGTGCTTCCGAGCAGCAAGGCTGCAGGGGGGGGTTGTCCATGATCCCACAATCGGCCCCGTACCAATTTAACTATGGTACGGTACTCGTAACGAGCGCAGGGCATACGTACTCCCTTTCTCCATTTCTCGGCACGTCTGCGATTGGCCGCGACGGATGCATCGTACTGCCTTGCTTGCCTATTGGTCGCCTGTGACAGTGAAGGGGCCAGATGCGGTGGGAGGACGGTGTGATTGATGGAGATTAACATGAAACCGTCACTAGTCGTTGATATCAGCCCGTCAATAACCAGGCCCATGCGATTTTCGTCGGCGGCAAGGTCAAGGTAGCACGGTGATGTTCAAGAAATTGGTATCACTAATCACAAAAAGAATAGTGGACTCGAATCATGTCCCGACGGCTCCCACAAGGATCCTTGAGCCATGCTGCAGCTAACCGCTCCCACCACTCTGAGCATAACGGCTGGGGCCCTTTACATTCCACTCTGTCAAGTTGCAATAAGCACATTCGCCGCAGTGTCAAAGCATCCAAAATGCCCAAAGCACGCGTAGATAATGCCATGTACAACTCAAGTCATGCGCTGGAGCCTCCCAAGAAGCACCGCCACACCCACGCATCGCAGAGTGGTCGGGGCATTGCAGCCGTGACAATCTTCAAAGGCATAGCCGTCTTGACGTCAAGCAACATCGACTCAGTTGCCCGTATCCATGAACGGGGGGGGGCGGCTATTGTCACAGTTTGAAGGCCGCGGAGCATGGCGTTTATGCACAGACATGGGGGTGACTCGCACGAAATGCCCGGGGCGGCTACGAAGTACGAAGTGCAAGGGCATGAAATTGTTTACGAGGCTGGAGTCCCTGAGCCATGTCATTTTCGGAAGACTCTTGAACTCCACAGTTCCCGTTTTTCTTTTCCCTTTCTCTTCCTCCTGTGTC
>KL660804.1:0-18298 GCA_000732775.1 Stachybotrys chlorohalonatus IBT 40285
TATACCACGACATGGTATATGCGTGCGGCATGTCACAGAGCCACGAGGTTATCGATGCGATGCAACATTTTCCGATACCAGTGCAGGAACCTTAATGGACGCACGGCTGGCGAGAAGCGGCGTGATGTAATGAGACCCACGTATAGTGTGATACCAGGACGCTGCTATTTTGCATCAGGGTACTTCGTACGTGGCCTATCAAGGACGTTGAGTGCTGTTGCTAGCTGCAAGAAAAGATACAGTAATCGGAACGTAGCTTTGAGCTCTATCAATAGCTTGGGTGTGCTTTAGTGACGGACGGGCGCGTACCCAAGTTGCGGGTCATACTACGGAGGTCGGTTCACCTCATTTGGGATTCATCATTACTGCATTTTTTGCAAGAGGCCGGTCTACCCAGGCATCGAGAGGTTGTGGCGGCTCGTACATAATTACACCGCGTCCACGAACCAAGGAGTGACGAACATGTCTCGGCCAAGTCATAGTAGCTTGTAGGCCGAGTTGGGAACGCATCACGCCAACGATCATGTGGATGAGGCTCCGAGTACAAAGAAACTGTACCAATACCGCCGAAGCGAGGGTATTGTGTGTTCCAGATGCGTAAATTGCCCGTCACACAATAGATATGCCTAAATGTTGAAGTAAGCTGTGCATAGCTAACGTGTTTCGCACAGGGTGAAGACAAGAGATAGTAAGCAAATGTCGTCACAACAAAGCAGGATTGGCATGCTGGAGTCTCTGCCGTGGGAGATGGCCCTGAGTCCCGGGCCAATGAGAAGGGCAAACATCGCATATGCAAGGACCGAGTCTCGACCTCAACAACATCCGACGTACATTCATGCATGGGTTCCAGGGATATGTGGGTTTGAGGAAGACTTGGATGCGGGCGCTTTGGCGGCCGTTGAAGCTTCCCAGAATTCGATTGGGCCAGCGTACAGTGGTGATGCACCCAGTACGACGCAGCCAACGCTTCCATTGGTGGTTCAGTATACGAGACCGACAGTGGTCATGAGACATGATTGAAGGTTGAGCCTGAGGTACCCTCAGTCGATCACGTTTGGTTGGTGTTAATGCAATTGACTAACATCTCCGAGGGATGCTTTGGTGCCGTAGGTGCAGCTGTCATGATTCTATTTCGGTTAATATTGAGGTAGCATGCAGCAACTCTGCAGTGCTAGAGCAACGGTGGATGAGGATTTAGTCACGCCACCGCGTGGTCGACACAGACCAATATGCAAGTTGACAGTGCCGAACCCTGCACTCGCAGGCAGCCAGAACGTGCTTCAATGCGAACTTGAACGGAAGCGTCGTCGGATGGGCCCCCGAACGCAAGTGGGGAATGAAAGCGAACTGCCTACGGGTCTCCCTCGCCGTCGCCTCGGGCGGTCGCTCATCACATCAGGCCATGACCTGCTGGCGTGGCTGGTATGGCATGGCTAGGACCGGTGCCTAGCAGAAGGCCATCAGGAAGATCCGCACCATGACGGACGTTGGCAACACATTGCATCCGTCGCGGATTTCCGGAGCTGTGTCATGGCATGTGCTTCTCGTCACAGGTGAAGGGTCCAGTCGGAGGTGGCCGCACGCACACGGTGCTGTGGCTGTGAGTGGTGTCTGTCGGCATGGATATCAAGAGGCCAAGAGAAACGAGGGACGAAGCACTGGTGGCTCGCGCTTGGCTCTGCACACGTCGGTACCAGGACCAAAGAGCCAAACCCCACCGGGTTGCGCCCGCAGAGACGCATGCTGGGGAGGCTGCGGGCCTGGCAGGGCGAGGACGAATCAGGACGAGCGTGCTTGATGTGGCAGAGGTTGGACGAGAACGGCAGGGTAGCAGTGGATGGATGGGAGCGACGGGTTTCCAGGGTGGCTTTGGGACCGAGAGGTCCATCCGCGGGAATGGGTCGACGGAACAGACTACTGCCTTGTCGAGGAGGGGACGGGACGGGATGGCATTAAGTGCTCGCCTGTTGCTGGCAAGCCGCCCTCTGCGATAAGTCCGCCTCATGCTTGCGAGGTTTTATCAAGGTTCAGGATGGGAGAGAGGTGGAGGAAGTGGTGGGGGATCCAGTCAAGCATTTGCCGCTAGACATGTGGCGGCCGTGCCAGTGAAGGAAAAGCGTACAGGGGACGGTCCAACCCCCACCCCGAGCACGCGACAGCGCTATTGCTGGCCGACGCCCGCTGCAGCGCCCGTAACGCTGCCCTTTGGTGGGACTTGAGCTGTGGGTGAAGAAATTGGAGGTGGGCTTGCCCATTTTTGAAATGACGCTCCTCCGCTCCTCCACAGATGGAGGGGAGAGGCGCTGCTGTGACGAAGACAGATCAGAATGGATGGATGGGACCTGCGCGTGGAAGGGGGTACCCATTATCGCGGCATAGCGCTCACCTCTCATGCTTCAGGCATGCCTGGACTGTGCCAGTTTCCAGCTCCAACACCGAAGGACCAAATGGGACAGGCACGCCCACTTAGATAGCCGCTCCGGGCTCCTCTTCACGTTCGCTCGTTGCCCGCAAAAGCAAAGCCCACGCGCAGGTGTCGCCATATTAGTTGCCGTCGTCCTTGTTGGTCTCCCTTGAATCCCATTCGCCTCGTCAATGACCCCCCCCCCCCCCCTTCGTCCTGTGTGTCACTCTGCTTGGGTTCCCCGTACGTCCCCTACTTCTCTTATCTGCGCCCGTCTGGGGATCCTCATCCTCTTCCCCCCCACCACCAATCATGGAGCCGCCTAACACAGGGCCGCTGAAATTGTCCAGATAAAGCAATCGACTGACCCCTTGAAGCTATCAGGCTCTTTTCAATCCCATCCTTGTCCTGTTTCCCTCCCAAATATACGGTATCCCGTGGCTTTTCATCCTGAATCTCCTCCTGGCTGAAGCATTGCCATCTTCCTTCTTCCGTGGGTATAGTAGAGCAAATACGCCGTCGCCCACTCCTCCGTCTCCAAGTGGTGTCGTCGTCCTCTTCTGAACCTTACCAAAGCAAGGCTGGCAGCCTCATAACATCCGCAACGGGGGGCGCCCTGGGAAATGCGACAGCCTTGAAGCATAACCTCCATCCCAAGTGACCATGGCGTCCTGGTGGGTTCCGGCTCGCATCGATGCCACCGTCACCAGGGCCTATGTTATCCAGCAGTTGGTGCCCGAGGAGATTGAGCGCCTGGATCGTCCTGTTGGCTACGGCGCTGAGGACCTGACCGAGAGGACCTATTGGGAGTCGATCCGCACGCAGGCCAAACGCATCTTCATGCTGCTCGTTGAACTTGGTATTCCCGACCAGATCTTCGGCATCATTGACGACGGCTGGGTTGATGCTGAGCTGCCCCTCTCCTTGGAGGACATTGCGCGGCTGCAGCTTACTGCAGTCAGAGACGACCGCGTGGACCGCAAGTTTTACCAGCGTCAGTTTCACTACATAATCAAAACCATTGACAAAGGTGACCATGTCGTCTTTGCGGACCATGATGTTGTCCCCATCGAGGTCATCGACCGCTCCCCGGGGCTGAATACCAAGGGTGTCCAGTTCGACAAGGTCCGGTTGCCCAACAACCCTGCCGTCTTGTGTCGTCGTCGATATCCTCTCGGGGCTAGTCCTGGCTGCATGTCGGAGCAAATCTTCATGGATACCATCGCCAACATCAGGTTTTCCCAAAACGACCATATCGTCTCGTACTGGGCCTCGTACACGTACCAGGGATCCGGATACATCATCATCACTCCCTTCTCCGACTTCAACCTGAAGTCGTTCTTGGCCACTACGCCAAGCACGTACAAAAATCTACCCAAGATATACCGTCGAGAGCTCATCCTGAACTGGATTCTTTGCTTGGTTGATACCCTGTGCTATCTGCATAGCCAGAATCGGTCGCACTGCTACATCAAACCCTCCACCGTTCTCTTTAACAACAGCAACCACATCTTCTTTGCCGATTCGCTGCATCTGAGTCCAGACTCTTGGACGGGACGTTCGGATAAATCCTCCTTCGACCGCGAATGGTACGACTATGCTGCTCCCGAGCAATGGTTTCGCCCAGCTGGCACCACGAGTCCAACGCCACGGAAAACACACGGCGATCTAGGCAGCTCGCCCGACTTCAACATCTCTCGAAGTTTGGACAACCAGGGAAGCCCAAATGCCATGCTGCACACCCCAACACCGCAACTTAATCCGCAGCACGCCGATATATTCTCTCTTGGCTGCGTCATTCTTGAATTGATGTCCTTTCTTGTCAAAAAATCCACGAGCAAGTTTGCTTCTTTCAGGTCCGCCAAGCACAAGACAGCGGGCAGAGGTGGTGCAGTTCTTGACACATCGTTCCATAAGAATTTGGGACAGGTGGAGGCGTGGATGTCGACCCTGGCCAAAGATGCCTCCAAGAAGATCTCCGATTCGGACGGAGGCAGTGTCTTCCGAGGGTTCACTCCGTTGCTGCATGTCGTGACAGGCATGCTATCGGTAACGCCTCAAGATCGCCCTACGGCCATGGAAGTGCAGCAGCGCGTGTACAAGATTTTGACGGACACATGCGGCATCAACCAGCCGCATTGTGTGCACCAGTACTCGGCTGATCTGCAGTATTCTCTCAGCCGAATGAGAATCAGCGGTGCCAAGAGCCCTCCCAACGCCACAGCCATGCGCAAGTACGCCAACACCAGCTACAGCAACACCCCCAGAGGTTACCAGCACGGTCGCAGTAATAGTAGCAGTGGCTTTTCGCAGAGGAGCGGTACGAGCAGCGGCTCTGTGGCGAGCAATGATCGGGAGATGGAGGCTGGGTACAGCGGCGCAAGAGGCATACCAGTGCCTCCAATGAGTTCTCGTCAAGCGCGGGCCCAGCCGACGTGGTCACCTCCTTACACGGGATACATGCCCCATCCAGGGACGCCGGTGTACTACGCCACTGCTCCGTAGGGTACGACGGGACGGGAGGGGAAGGGACGAAGACGGGACGAGACGAGACGGAACGTAACGAGACCAGATCACGCGACCATGAAACGGCCAAGTGCCGCCGTATTGAATCATCTCAAAGAATGAGTTGATGCATTGTTGTTGATTTTTTCCAAGCGACGGGAAGCTCGCGGGTTCAAGGTGTTTGGGAATATCTGGGGTATTGATCTTATTTGTTTGGGCTTGGACGAGGCTCATTGGACACCGGCAAGTGTACCATGGCGAAGGCGGTCGTTTGTGTTGAATCTGTCCAGGCTGCCATTTTGGAGTCTCGACTGTTGATATAGCGAGATGGTGGTCTTGGTCTCAAAAGCTGCAAGGTTTCGCTGCACAATCCCAGAGTAGCGAATAATTGGACCCACGAATGAAGCATGTATGAATTTGACCGCAAGGGAGGGCAATGGGGGGTTTTTATATCATGTCCAGATATCCGAGAGGTAATATCCAGCACGTCGTCAGCCAACCTAGGTTCTCATAACTTTTACGTGATGAATATCCAGAAAAGGGATTGCGATGACACACGAAAACGACCGGAGTTGGTACGATGTGAAGGAGTTGCTGTGGTACAATACAAAGCCTATTTGTTCGCGTCAGGGGGGCAGCTGCACCTATCCCTGGGGGCCGGACGCCGTCACACCGTCGTGCGTGCTCATCGGCCGTGCATCATCCAAGAGCAAGGCTGCTGATCTGTTTTGTGTGATTATTATTATAATTACATCAGAGGGGAGGGCCAAGGGCAGGGACGGACGAGGGTGCTCTGCCATCATGCAGCTACTAACGGTCGGGGGAGTGTACGGTTCGCAGCTTCTCCGGCCGCTCGCCAATGTGACCCTTGCAAGGACCTGCGTGAAGTACTCAAAGGGCTTGCGGATGAAGGGCATGGGAGGATGCGGCAAGGCGATTCGTGGACATGGACATGTTGCATTGTGCAGGTGGTCAGAAAGGTGCAGGTGGGTGCAGGGTGCCGCCATCCGTCCTTGCCATCTGTTCCTGCGCCATGCTTGTGTTTCGGGTACAGCGCAGGACGTCCTAGGACGCCATGGTAATTTGATGATTGCCCCTCCTCCCCGAATGTAGTGGAAGAGGTAGACATCCCACTTGTCGACGGTGTTGAGCCCGGTCCTTGTAAGTGATGCCTACCCTATACTGAAGACGATGTGTTGCTGGTTGCCTACAGAACCTATTTTTTTTTTTTTTTTTTTTTTTTTTTTTTTTTCTTCTNCTGTACCGTGCAAAGGCCGTGTTGTGGAGAGGGGAGGATGTGGATCGTATAGCAATCGATGTTTTGTATCCGTATTTTGTATCCATATTTTGTATCCGTATTTTGAACCCATATTTCGAGTCCATATTTTGTATCCAGCTGTTCTCTCGGTCGCCTCGCCAAGCGGTTCTATGCTGCGATAGGCAGGATCAGACAAGGTAGCTTTCACCTACCTTACGAGCTTTCCACATCACAGTAATCACATCACGATCCGATAATCACTCACTAGCCATACATCTGTAGAGAAAGGAGACCTCTCCCTATCAGCAACGGCTACAGTGCATCAGTGGCCAGAAACAGTTGCATGCGTCTTGTCAACTTCTCCGACTTGCCCCCAAGCTGCACCATGGCCGTGGTTCCTGGCGGCTTCATGGTCCATACCATGCGCATCCAGCCGCGACGGGTAGCCGCAGACCAAGCATCAGACCTCCGACGTGCAGACGAACGGATAGAGGCATGGGCCACCCCGACGGCTCAGCTGCTAGCGGATCGCGGTGGACGCGCTGGGCTGGCGCCGGTTGGCCGGCTGGGTTTTGTTTGGTGTTGCCGTCTTTTCCATGGGAACGGGGATCCGCATCCTAACTGGCTCACAATGACGGAGGAGCCCGTCCAATTCAACCATCATCTCGTATTTGCCCCGGGGACGGACCTGGTCTCGTCACTCTCACCTTCCCTACCTCTGGCAAAGGCGCCATTATGTTGCTGAAGAAGCAAACAGCCGTGGAAGCACCTGCGCTCGCTTAAAGAGCTTCTGCCTTGCCTGACTGGCACCATCCGCTTCCCATCGCTCGCTTGCTCGTCGTTACTGCGTTGACCACGGTGTTGGAAGCTATTGAGGGCAGCTTTGGTCGTGTATAGACACTGCCTATTCGAGATTGCTCCTGCGACCTTTCTTGCCCCTCCAGTATACCAGCATACCATCACGCCCGATCACAAGAGCTTGCTTCTTCGCGGCTGGTCTATTCTTTCATCCCATTCCCCTACTCACCATCCGTTCGCTTGGACGCTTCAAGATGCGGTGGACTTCGATCACGGCCGCAGCAGCAGCAGCAGGGGGGCTTGTCGCCTCAGTGGCCGCCCTTACACCCATTGAAGTTGTCGGCAACAAGTTCTTCAATGCTGATGGCTCACAGTTCTTCATGAAGGGTATGCACTATTCTGCAACTGTCCTGAATGCAACTTCGTTCACGGACTGAAAGCTAATGATTGGCTACAGGCGTTGCCTATCAACTCCGGCCTAATGATCCTCTCATTGACACCGAGCAATGCCAGCGTGATGCTGCCCTCATGAAGGAACTGGGCACGAACACGATTCGGGTCTATCACGTGGATGCCGACGCCGATCATGATGGCTGCATGAGCGCCTTTGCCGATGCAGGCATCTACCTCACAATTGATCTGGATACCTTCGACACCTACATTCTTCCGGTATGTGCATCCTCCCCTTTCCTATTCTATACCGCTGCTGCGGCTGACCCTTCGCATAGGGCAATCTCTACTGGAACGGTTCCCAATACGACAGATACGTTCAAGTCATGGATACTTTCCATGATTACGACAACGTTCTCGGATTCTTCGTGGGCAACGAAAACATCGCTAGAATGGAAGACTCCCCTGCTGCACCGTATCTCAAGGCCGCCGCTCGCGATATGAAAGCATACCGGGACAGCAAGGGCTATCGCAAGATCCCCATCGGGTACACTGCCGCAGATATCAAGGAACTTCGCCCAATGCTCCAGGACTATCTCACTTGCGGTGGTAACTTCTCCGAGAGCGTCGACTTCTTCGGCCTCAACTCGTATTCCTGGTGCGATCCGAGCACATTCGAGGCCTCGACCTACGACCAGCTGCAGGAGTACGCCTACAATTTTCCGGTCCCAATCTTTTTCTCCGAGACGGGCTGCATTGTACCTGGCCCCCGCGTCTGGGAGGACCAGGAGGCTATCTTCAGCGAGCCCATGGTAAGCCACTGGAGCGGCGCCATCATATATGAGTGGATTCAGGAGCAGAACAATTACGGCATCGTCTCGTACGGGCCGCCAACCGATGACCACACTCGCAATGATGAGACTGTGTTTGATGGCTTCACTCGGAAGGGGACGCCAACCCCCAAAAGTCCAGACTTTGAAAATCTCAAATCACGCTGGGAGACGATTCATCCCACTGGCATTAGCAGGGATGATTATGATCCAGATGTGGTGTCGACGCGTCCCTGCCCTACCTCGACGGAAGGCGGTTGGTGGGAAGTTGATGGAAACGTTCAGCTGCCCACGCTCGGGGAGACCATGGCGGCGGTTCACACCACCGATGCATCTACAAGTGCTGCTGCCGAAGAAGAGACTGCATCAAGTACGATTCCATCCACAACGACAGGCAGCGATGATGGCGAAGGAGCTGCATCTATTGGGAAACCCAGCCTTGGTTCGACTGTCGGGATTCTCGCCATTACCGTGATATTCGGATTGTGGGTGTAGTTTGTGAAGGATTAATGTAATGTAAACAGGATCCATGAGTCCTGTCACAAGTTTTGTCGGCACCTGTTAATCTGGCTTGGAAGATACGTTACGGTAGACATACCAACATTAGTCTAGCATTTGACGGTAAGCTGAGGACAAGACTCTCATATACAAACTTCCCTAATAGTGTTTTCTCATTTCATGCATTGACGAACATTCTTCCTGTTGCCACTCTCGTATCGATATTTCCTAGAGCTATAGTGCCTTTCCACTTCACAGTAGCATAAGTGACTAGGCCTTCATCAGGTTCTCACTCTTCTCGATCCTAGACGCAGTACCATTTGAAGAAAAGCCTGTACGCGACAGTTCTAGCAATTGCATTCCAAGAAGACTGATATCGACAGAGGTTTCTGTTAGGGGACGCCGCAGACATACCATGCAAACAACTCTCAAGCCGAGACACAAGCCCATGAACCCCGTCGGCATGACGAGACTGTGAAGTTTTGATACATTCTGGGACAAGATGTATTCATTCTTGAAGTTCGGGGCAGCAACGAATGGCCGGAACCAAACATTCGCTTCGGATCAGTGGCGTCCGCCTCCCATCTATTGTTGTATTGACCTGACCGTTGCACTAGCAATGGTCGGAGACGAACGTCGATGATAGAAGTCAACAGCATAAAAGGCGGCAACGGCAATGACGGCTAGAAAGGTAATCAGGAGGAGTGCGGCGGCCAGGCGCCGTAGGTGTTTGTTGACTTCATGGGGGCCGGACCCCCATGGCGTGCGGGTGTGTGCCGCACACTGCGTCTTCTCGACCATCTTGGGGAAGCTGTATGGACTGAAAGAGAGATGGGTGTTCCTCAGGGCGAGGACCAAAACCTGAATGATGCTGGATATGATTTGAATTCTGAGATGGTGAACCTAGGATGGCGTAGTAGTTGACTTAGGTCTTGAGCAACGCGATACTGTGAGATGATGAGAATGACACGAGACATTGAGGTAGAAGGTTTAGACATGTTTGGAAAGCAATCTAGAGGAAGATAATAAGAGGGTTGAATAGAACATGCGTGGTTGACACTGAGCAGTATCGGCAGGTTCGATGTTCAACCAGGCTCGAGTCGACAGCCACTTAGATAGTATATACTCGCTACAGTGCAGCTAAATATGCGGATGCCATGTACCTTCATAACAAACCACCTACCATGAGCACATGGACAGCGTATTCAATATTCAGTGTTCATATACCTTACCTATCGACCTCTACTAGGTGCGTATAAGGAAGCGATCCTGCTAGATACCAGGCTCTTCTATGAACAATCCTCAGATAAGAGTTATATCGCCCTATTGCTGATGAGCGCAAGCCATCATGATGTAAACAAATAGCAGAGGATTATTGGGGAAGTGCAGTGTAGTGGTTGCAATATTAGCGCTTACCATTTCTTAGGCCAGAGGCCTTATGCAGGACCTCCTTGGAATAGATACCACATTACGGATAGTGAGGGATTATAACATGGATATCGAAGCCAGCCAGCCAGCCAGCCAGCCAGCCAGCCAAAAAAAAACAGGATATCCACTACTAGGTATACTTCTTTCACCTTACAACTTTAGCCTAGAGAGCAAGTACTTATGCACCTGTGCACTTCCTTACTTATCATCAGCAGTGAATCATTGAGACATGCTGAATAGGCCGAAGAAATCGAGCCAGCCCACAGGCACATGCACAATGAATGATGGCTACTGTTGCCAGATGGTGAGAGAACAAAGCAAACAATCAGCAATTATTATCTTGCCAGCTGTATTGATACACTTTGACGGGCTTATTGCTTGAGGGACACGGTTTGCTGGTGCATCGCAGAGGTTTTGAATTCTGGCACCAGAATTAAATTTTCGCCGGCGTCACTTGTGCTGGTTGTGTATCAACAGCGACCAAGCGCCGGGGCAGGATATAAGGGCACCCAGCCGACTGACTCAGCAAAATTTCTCCGCCGGCAGTATCCATCCCGCCGTCACGCCCGCCTTTGGATGCGACTTTGTTTGCGACGAGACCTTCAGATGCGCCCGACGCTGCGTTTCCCACGGCAATTGGCACCATGGCAGAAGCGGCGCAAAGCCAAGTAGGCGCGGCCATCTCGCCCCTCGGTAACCCGCCCCTCCTCGGCTGACCAGCCATCCCAAGACACAGGAACGACAGACCGTACTGACAAGCGGGACTACAGGGCCTGACATCAAGGAAGAACCGAACGGCTTCGGGTCTCTGGACTTCCAGCTGCCCCCGGACATGGCGCTGAAGCGAGCCCTCGAGAACTGCGCCGACGGCGACGCGAGCAACCACGATCCCGGACCAGAGCCTGAACCGAAGAGGGTCAAGGTGGAGGACGCGAGCAACACCATGGCCCACCCCGAGATGGAGGGGGAATCTCTCGAGGACGACCTGGCGCTCCTGGTCCAGAACGCACTGTCCGGTGTAGAGGACCTGGTTGGGCAGTTCAACGATGATTCGCATCACTTGGAGCATACGGAGCCCCCCGCGGACGTGCAACCTACGCATAGCGTCGAAGAACCAGAACCTCCGGTGCTGTACCTGTCGCAGCCGGAAAAGTACATCAGAGACACAACGCTGGCCGCGTTGGGGAACCTGGTAGGTCAATTCGTTGTCCAGTGGCAGGCAAAGGCTCACGCATATCCCGATGGCAGTCCTTATCGATGCTCCTCATCCTGAGCCAGCAACCGATAGACGAGACATTGAGACACCTTAGACAACCCGACTCGGAGCACGCCATTTCATTCCAGAAGCTTCGAGGCGCCTTCGAAGCGATGCGCTGCGTCCACTCTGCTAGCCCCGTCATACCTGCTGCCGAGTCGGATCCTTCGAGTGCGCAGACAAACTTGGTCGTTGAGCTGGCAAACTTGGCCACTCTCGGGACTTGGCTTCTCGATGGCAACTCTAATACTTGGATCGACGTCGACAGTAACCTCCTCCACATCCTTGCCCCACGAATATCCGAATCACCATCCACTCTAATAGAGCTTTATATCGCGACCCGAACCCATCACATCATCGAAGCTGCTCTGGCCAAGGGACCAGACAAAGCAGCACAAATTCAGCTGGCCGAAACATTCGACGACAGGATAGAGGAATCTTTGCGAACAGCACGCAGCGGCTCCTACGCGACAGAACAGCACGAACGTTTCGTGTCTTCAGTACAAAGCAGGAAGGATGCTCTCACGGCAGAGATTCGCAGCGACATCGACTTGAGTATGTTCCCTTGTCGATAGTTCGAGACTTGCCATGTTCTGACTTGTCGTACAGCTTCCCTGAGGCAGAAATACCCTGCCGACGATGTACTACGGTGCTATGCCGCGTACGTCCGTGGGCGCGTGTTATCGGCGGAGCAACTGGCCACGAAGTTTGGAGTCTCAATCCCGTCGAATTATGCTGACATGGACTTGTTGCCTGCCTTTGATGGAGCCGGCAACGAAGAGATGGACCTCGATGACCTCTCTTCCTTCTTCGAAAGAACCACGTCTGGGCTGGTACAGGATGCTTTGGCGGGCTTGACCGGCGAGGAAGAAGTGTCAGTCACTCCGACCGTTCAGGTGGACGAAGTCACACCAAGCGCCGAGAACGGTGAAGAGAAGAAGGCCGAACCCGCGCCGCACACGAATACGATTACCGACTATAAGGAGCTGGAAGCGCTGGTTGCGGAGAGCACGTCAAACTACGTAAAGACCACGCTGCACGGTCTCTCCCCGGTACCGTACCAGCCAACGGTACCCCTGAGTACAGGTAGGCGCGCTTGTATAAGGCTGTTTGTGATGATTACTGACCAGAGTAGCCGAGAGCATGGCCGCGCAATCCGCCTTTCAGAATCATCTACAGCAAAACCAGAACCAAAACCCCTATTATTCTTACACCCAAGCTGTGCCCGAGCCACAGGCACAAGTGCAACCGCCTGCATCGGGTGAACAACTCCCGCCCAATCAGACCTTCCCGAGCTCGATACTATATGATAGAGCACGGCAAGCAGCCCTCACCAAGTCCACTGCGCATACGAGAAGAGAAGGCAACCATTCAACACGCCGCCCCTGGACGCAAGAGGAGGAAAAAGCCCTCATGCACGGGCTCGACCTGGTCCAAGGTCCGCACTGGAGTCAGATTCTCACGTATTTTGGCCGCAACGGGACAATATCCGACATCCTCAAGGAACGGACACAGGTCCAGCTGAAGGACAAGGCGCGCAATCTAAAACTCTTCTTTCTGAAGGCCAACACAGAAATGCCTTTCTACCTAAACACCGTCACAGGCGAACTCAAAACACGAGCACCAACCCAGGCCGCGAGAAAGGAGGCAGAGGAGCGGGCGCGCATGAACTCGGAAGAAGACAAGGCGAAGCTGCAAGGCATCATGACCCTGGCTGGATTGCAACATCCGCCGCAGGCTAGAGCCGGTGGAAGCCCTGCCGGCATGGTTGGAGCAAGCATTGTGACACCAGCCCAGGCCGCCAGCGCTGTCCAAACAGCCTCGTCAGTGCAAACACCTACCGTTCCGCAAGCTGCACATGGCGCATCAGCCGCGCCGGCAGCCGCGGCAGCTATTTCGGCACAGCAACCTACGTCGACAATACCTCCAAAGGTACCTCAAAGCTTTCAGTCTGTGCCACAGGCGCCCCCTAGGCCGCAAGGACAATACCCCCAATCACTTTCTCCGTATGCCCATCCTCAACCTGACCACAGCCATTTGCCCGCTTCATCATCCCCGACAATTGCCAGACCTCAACCGACGTCCGCCTCAGCGCCCACAGAGGGATCACCTCGTCAGCCGATGGGCCAGCCACTCGGCCAGCACCCAAGTCAGACGATACAGGCGCAGAACCAGCAACCGAATCAAATACAAGCCGCACAACCCGCATACCAGCCTCCGGCTCAGCAAACCTCTATTGCGAACGACCCAACACAAACCCAGCCTCTCGAGCATACACAGCAGACGATGCCTAGTGTTACGAATCCTGCCGAGCCGTTAGCTTCCGTAGAAACAGGACAAACAAACGGCCAGGAGACGCTCGCGCTGCCTCCCGATGTATCAAACCAGGCTCATTCGAAAGCGGGCAAGAGTCCCATATTTGACGATGACGCCGAGGCTGCTCTTCTCCAGGGGCTCCAGGCCGCCGTGGCAGCAGAGCTGGATGCTGCATTAGACGTAGCGTGAAGCGTTTGACTGAGTAGTTTGTTGTTTCTGTTTCACGACCACGATTCCACGTCGTCGCGACGTACATACCGTCCCATTTCTCCGGGGTACAGGGACATTGTGATTGTCTTTTGGCGCTTTTGTTTGGGGGGGGGGGGCAAACCGGCATGTTATGGGAAGAGCGCGATGTTTGCACTCGAAAGATATTCTTTACGGTTGGGTTGGGAAGATGTCAGGTGGCGGTGTTCTTGAGGGAGGCTAAAGATACCAGGAAATGTACGTAGTCGACGACGACATGAGTTGGGTAAAGTAGACGAGCGATAGAGCAAACATGATACAAGCCATGATGTGAATGGTCTGGCATGGCCTTTCATGACTTGGAAACTCTGGAAACTTCGGACAAAAACAAACGGCATGCGGCAGGGCGGTATAGAGCTGGGGTGAAAAGAACCATGCGAATTGCGTTTCCCTGGTGTTGCCGTGGAAGGACTGGTTTGGTGATTGGACAATTCAGAGGTTCACTTCTAGAACTAACCAGAGCAGCACAAGGTACCACCTGAGTTCACAACGTCTACGCAGTGGAACGTCACCACAGTACCCTCTGCCGGGAATGACCTTGCCACGGTGGAATGTGCCTTTGCGCATGAGCAAAAATCAGCAGGTTGACAGAAATCAGCCTGGGCGAGGCTGACCGTAAACCGAGTGAATAATTCGCCGGGGCTGGTGTTCCCGGCAAGGCCGTGGCTGGAAGGGGGGGGTCGTTGCGTGGCTGTGCCGACGAGGCTGCGATGGAGGAGTTTGTGGAATGACGCCGGGGCAGCCTGCCGGGATGGGGGAATGGTGTGGCTCGCTGACGAGTGGGCAAGGGAGAGGAGTGAAGGACACGCGCGGATGAGCGCCAAAAAAAAAAAAAGCCGCAACAGCCGCCATGCCATGGAGGCATCACGCTGCCGGAGGCCTTGCCTGGAGAGGTTTTCCAGGGTGCGAGCCTGGTGGTGGAGAGTCGAGGCCTGTCGCTGAGGCGCGTGTTCAGGCGAGGTGAGGTGATGCCTGTGCTGGAGGTGTGATGATGATGTCACTCCGCGAACTTTTACATGGCATTTCCTAAAAAAAAAAAATGGTGGCAGCCTCACCTGGGAACGTGGTCGTGGCTGAGAAAGCAGCATAGGCCCCCGCAGGCGGGATGAGACAGTGCAAATCACACTCTCTTCTTCCGTGATGGATGGGAAGCCGTCAACTGACAAGGCAGGCCAGTCGGGTGGACGAACAAACCCCCCCCTTCGGCTCCCCCACCAGACCCCTCTGAGGCAGGGGAGGGCCCGGGTGTTCCTTGCACGGGATTTGCTGCTAGGACTGATGATGCGCAGGACGGACAGGGCTGCATGAGTGCTAATTGCATACCTACCTACTCCGACTGTCCACTGTGATCTTGTCCCCTGAGAAATACCCGGACAGGGCTTGGTGACCCTGCAGTAGCAGCCCGCCTGCCGCACCACCAGTTCATGAGGAGAGTGGGTTGCCGGCCTTGACCCTGACCTTACCTCTTCGCCCGTGTGTGACCAACCGGGGTCGGCGGTGCTTTTTTTTCTCTTTCCATCCGGATGTGGTTTTTTTTTTTCTTACACTTTTCCTTTGCCCAAGGCAACCCACATGTTTTCTCCGTGGCACCTCGACAGGGGGTTGGTTCGGGAAAACAGTTGCTGCATTTTCCTCGTGTCCGATCCAACTGCCTCCCCCCCCCTTCCTTTTCAATAGTACTAGGCAAGGGAACGTAAATGAAGCATGTACACGGTTGGGCGACCTGCGGGGTCCATCGGACGCCAAAAAAGATGCAGGCGACCCGGGACGGTGGGAGCGGGTGATCGACCTGAGACATGGCTGGGCGCACGACGTCCAGCCTCGTGAGCACAGTTGAAGAACTCTGCAGCCTTTGCCTCATAACCAGTCAACCTCCTTCTTCCCGAGGCGGAACGCTTACTCTCCTAGCAGAGTTTGTACGAAGACACTTGGAATCAAAAACAAAGTCTAGAAAGAAAAAAAAAAGAAGAAGAAAAAAAACACACACAGAGGAATACAGCCTGGCAGGATACTGAATAGCTGACGGAAGAACTCATCTACCATCTTGGGCCTATCCCCCACAGCCGCGTCCAGCCACAGACCCTTCGGCCACTTCGCGGGCTGTGCAAGGTTACCAGGGGCCTCTTTCCTCTTCCCTCCGTCGACGGTTTGTGTGGCTGTTTGCTTGGCCCATATGCTCCATCCTCGTGCCATCCTTTGTCCCCTTCCGTCTGCCATGTGGTTCGCTTCTTTGGGTTCAGACCCGGCCTTTGATGGGGGCATGGGCATGGCCTGGCTGATTTGCTTAAGACAATCGTGTCCGCTTGCTCGCCATGCGTGTCCTGCCGTCACTCTTCGATCGGCACATGTAGCCAACAAAAGGTCTTTCATATACCTGCAGCAGCTCTGTCCTATTCCTTGCCTCTTCCCACCGCTGCCCACTTGCCCTGTCTTATAAAGATAACTGAGCAGTTCATCACCTCTATGGGCCCCCGTCTCTTCCTGACGCCGTTGCCACTGAGAGAGCCGTCGCCTCTCACCGTTGCCTAACCCTCATCTGCCGCACGATACCTCGCGTCCTCAGAGCCTCGCCCAATCCGTGACGATGTCTCGCAAATACTACATCGAGACCACCCACACTGGCCGAAAGCAGTGGGTGTTACCCCTGAAACGATCACACTCGCACTCTCACCATCACCACCACCACTCTCATCACCATGGCACCGAAAAGGAATACTACAAGGTCGCATGTGGTGAATGGGAGAGACTGGTGGAGAAGGAGCAGGAGCTCGAAAAGTCCAACAGGGCCCTGGTCCTGGAGCGCGACACCCTGAAGGTCGCACTCGCAAATTCCCAGGGCGATACCCACCAGTACAAGACGGTTGTTGTTCCACAGCTTCAGGAACAGTTGGCTATACTTCGCTCTGAGAACCACTCCCTCCGCCGATACATTGACGACGTTGGCGATCGCTCGTCCAAGTACTATCAAGAGGTAGAAAGACTGGAGGGCAAGGTCAAGAAGTTCGAGTGCCTGACGGGAGAGCTGCGCGAGGAAAACGCCGATCTCAAAGCTCGGGTCAAAGCCCTCTCCAAGCAACTCGAACAGAGTCTCACTCGACGCGTTGCGGACTTAAAGAAGGAGCTCGACGAGGAGAAAGGTCACTGCAACAGTCTCCACACCAAGTGGAAGGAGTTACGGGACCGATACACAGACACCCTGAATGTCCTGGATGCTAGGACTAGGAAGATGGAGGCGTACGAAGACATACTCATACGACGGGGCATCATATAACCCAACCTGCTTCCAGACTTATGGAGGGTATGATTTCACGACTTACGAAGACATGATGCTCCTTTTGGTATATTCGGGCTCGGTCAAGGGACTTTGTCTGCCCCCGTCCTTGACTTGCAGCATAGACTTCTTTTTGTCATGATTGGGAACCAAGGCAAGCGATGGGTACTCGTCGGCCTTGCACATTCGTGTCGTGGCTGGACGCATAAAGATCATCGCATTTGACGGTTGTAAGCTCTACGGTGTAACAGTAAGCCGCTTTCCTTCCAGGAATGGTGTTTCCCCTACACCCAACTGACAGATTACTCTAGGCACAGTTTATGCTCAGTACCTTTGAGGGGGTTTTTGGCAGGTTTTGACAAGTTTGTTGCGACATTGCGTTATACGGATACCCCTTAGATAGATCTACCACTGCTAGTATAGTGCAGTTCATATGATAGAGCATTGAGAGTGTTCCCTTTTCGGAGTCTCGTGTAATACCCTTGTGGTATCGTTGTTCCATTCCATCGGCTAAGAGAATCAGGGATAGGGTGGTAGGGCAGCCAGTCAGCGCTGACATGGGAGTAACTTGAGAACCGAAGCAGGCCATATTACCTTCAAGCATGTTCTAGGGTATTACCGAGCAGGTTCCATAATGTGAAGTTAGCAAGGCAGAATCGGGGAGAGAAAACGCCTAGCCGTGACATTAAGACGTTGCGCAAGAATAGTACCAGCATGAACCGGCTACGCACGACAGCCGACAGGAGGAATCAATGCAATGCCAAGTGCCTTGCAGGGAAAACAGGGAAGAGGAATCTGACAGAAGGATTGGCGACGCTTGTTTTCCAGCTGGACAGGGGACATTGACCCCATGTGATTTCGAACGGGGGACCGTGTTATGTCCGTCCGTCATCCTAGTGTAGGGCCAGCCTTGCGCCGGATGAAAAGAGCGGCATGGTGTTGAAGGGCCCGCAGACACGTATCGCGGTTACTTTATCCCCCCACACCAGACAACGCACGAAACGTTAACAAGAGACGGCAGAATCAGCAACGCACAGACAACATGGCAACGGTTGGATTTGGCAGGGGAGGGTGTTTGCTCGGGTTGATCGATGCCACG
>KL660804.1:21115-82636 GCA_000732775.1 Stachybotrys chlorohalonatus IBT 40285
ATCCCTGAAGCCCTTTTTCGACTTTGCTTCCTCTAACCCCGTCCCCTTGGAGCACCTGTCGGCTGAGGGGGGGGGGGGCCTGTATGCAGGACCTTCCCAGTTCTGACGTACGGCAATCGGCGCAATATCACATCAACCCTCAGTTTCATATCACTCTAGATTATTAGCTCGAGTTGCGATATCTGTCTCTTCCAAGCCCGTTGTGATGCTCCTCTCCGGAAGTCCCTAGCGCGGAACGTACGCCCCGTCCCAATATATCCATTGTCCCAGGTTGGCCGGGGGCCCGTCCGCTTCGAGCCGGCACGTATACCACCGTGAGTGCGGCGTGCCTCGTCGACAGCCTCTTCCTTCGCTGCTGGTGTGGACGGGTGAGGCAAAGCTAAAGAAAGGAGAGCAGAGCAGAGCACAACAGAGCACAACAGAACAGAGCAGAGCACAGCAAGCCGTCGAGGTACTGCTACATCCTTCCTGACGTGCAAAGGTCCCCCACCCTCCTTCACAATTCAGGCCTTTTGTCTCCCCCTCCCTGCCACTCGGTCGGTCTGTCGTGGGTTTCCATCAAGCCTTTGTCGGTGCGTGCTGTGGTAGTCTAGGACTTTGTGTGGTTTCCACATGCTTAAGGCAGCGGCAGCCCTCCCTACACTCCCACCTTGGCGCAGCACCCCTCCCCTGCTCTGCCTGCTTCCCTGTCCCCCCCAGGTCCCTGTCCAGGCTTTCTTTTTTGTCTGATTAAATAAATGCCCGTTTTACAGCCTACCTGCTCGATGACTTTGAATACAAAACTCACCTCCAGCCAAGCTCGCTGCGATCCGTCTCACCCTCCCTTTTCCACCACACCACTTTCTCTTGGACGCTTTCCAGTCTTGCTTCATAAAAGGCCTTCAAAAGGCTCATGCTGCCCATCATCAAAGTTGCCCTATCATCGTCCCTCGAGCTCATCTACACTAGAACGTGTGTGTTGTGCATATACACCCACCAACTTAGTTGCAGGACACCGCCTGCTGCACCTTTTGCCCTCCACCACCAGCGCCAGTCATATCCTACTACCACCCCCTCTCGACTTTCATTCGACCAGTGGACCATAAACAAAGCTCAAGCCTGCACGAGCATCCATCTGCTCTGCTCTGCTTGCCTCACCCTTCCATCTGACTAGACTCTTGCGGTCAACTCATTGCTTCCAACATTGTCAAGGCAGCTCTTCGCCTGATTGACTCCCCGTCGACTCGGGCCCAGTCCCACAGCGTACGCCAGCCATGCCTTTGCGTCAAAGACCATCCGGCACCTTTGAACGGCGGGCTTCAGGTGTGCCAGCTGGTTCGAATCATCGTCGCTACGCCTCCAGCGCGACTACTGATGATGAAACGCTAGCAGACGATGATCGGGAACAGGCATTCCTCGATGCCCTGCAGCAGACTAACACGGAGCTGAACAAGATCGCTGCCGACAAAGACAAATTTCAGAAGCTCTGCGAGCAAATGACCAAGAAGCTTGCCGACGCCACGCGGGTCAACTCAGACCTGAAGGAAGTCAACGCGGAACTCAAGGACCAGATCAAGGGCCTCAAGGATGACAACGCGAAAGTGAAAGAGGAGCGCCGACAGCTCAACGACAAGGTCAAGGACCTTGAGCACGACAACAAGATGTTTCGCCAAGTCAACACGGAACTGAAGGCCAGCCTCGACAACCTCACCATGCGATACGAGGCTATCAAGGCCCCGTCTCCCACCAATCCCATGGCGAGCCCCTTGGTCGATCGAACCAAGTCAACCCGCTCCTCCGGGAAGGAGCACCGCGAAGAAAGACGCGAAGAGCGCCGAGAAGAGCGCCGCGAGGAGAGGCGCGATGGGAGGCGCGAGGACAAGCGTGACGACAGAGGCCGAACAAAGGACAAGGAGAGCAAGGAGCAAAAGGCCGAAAGGGACCGCTTGTCGAAGCGTTTCGAGGAGAAGCGCCCGCCCATTGCGAGCCAGCGCGGCTCCTACATCCAAGGCTGGGGTCCCGGCGGACGGTCTGCCTCGGCCACCAGATACCAGAACGGCGCATCCGTGCCCCGAACAAACAACCCCCTGAGCCCGAGCCACTACAACGCGACCGCCTACCCCTACGATGACTCCAACTACGAGGACGGCAACTATCATCCTCACCCGCTCAACCGATAGGTCGCGCCACACGTGCGCGTGCGTGCTCGGCAGCAAAAAGGGGGCCCTCGCATGAGGCTCTTGCAGAGCGGAGCTCTGTTCCTCGCTCAACCCGTTGGAGAGACTTTTCGGCATCCAGCATTCGCCCTGATTCGGCCTGGCGGGACCACTGACAGTCATGGCCTCCGGAGCCGATCGTCATCCCCACATCTTATGTGCATATGCCGCCTAAACCTGCTCTGGCAGTCCACACCCACAAGCTCCGTCCGTGGCGCTATCGAGCATCCCTTGACACCTTGTTCAGCCGCCTTATCACTTGTCTTCTCATTGGCACCTTGGACTCGAAGGGTCTGACTCATTCTTCACTTATATGTACGGTCTTGTCCTGATTTACCGCCTTCCTATTGCCTTCCCTTTTCTTTTTTCTTTCTTTTTTTTTTTTTTTTTTGCCGAAACTGTTATCCTTCTTATACGATAAGTGTACTGTACGACACTCGATACCCAGCCTCACCATGAAGCTTTACCCATCTCTTTCAGACGACCTAGCCGATTGGGTTCAGCGTCAGCCCGTCTTCTTCACCGGCACTGCTCCTACTCATGCTGCCCACATCAATGTCTCGCCTAAAGGTCTTGCCGATTCCCACTTCGCCGTCATCGATGCCAATCAGTGCGCTTACATTGACCGCACGGGTTCTGGCTGCGAGACCATCTCCCACGCTTACGAGAACGGCCGTCTCTGTCTCATGTTCATGAGCTTTGGCGAGTCCCCTCGGATCCTACGACTCTTCTGTCGCGCGACCGTCGTGGAATGGGATCAACCCGGGTTTCCGGATTGGGTGCGCAAGGTCGCCAGGGGCAAGCGCGAAGCCTTTGACGGCGCGCGTGCCGTTATCATTTGTGACATCTGGCAGGTGCAGACCAGCTGTGGCTACGGAGTGCCTCGCATCAAGAAGGCCATCTACGCAGCTGCAGAGGGCGACGCCGACGCTTCGCCCGTGCTGCTACCCAAGGAGGGTGAAAAGGCGGACGAGCTCGCAGTCTTTGAGACCCGCCCGACCCTCGACAAATGGGCGTCGCACCAAGCCACAACCAACCAGATGCTGGACTACCAAGCGCAGTCAAACGCCACCAGCATCGATGGCCTCCCGGGGCTGAAGACGGCCCGACGGAGCGTGAGCCAGTGGTTGTGGCTGGAGGAGGCCAAGGCCAAGGCCCGCAACGTCTTGGCCGAGAAGGAGGCTCTGGCGGCTGGGTTTTCCCTTGCCGTGTTTCTTTACTGTATCTCGATTGGAATCCAAAAGCTGGTGTGATGAAAAGCGGGTGTGATGGATGGAAATTGGGATGTGATGATATTATAGACTACGCGCGCGTGCTTATTGTTTCTTTTCATCTTTCCCCTTTTTCTCCTTTTCTCTTTTTTGCTTTTACTTGATACCTCGGGTTATGAATGGATGGGACGGGAAGGGAAGAGATCTGTTTGGTTTGGTGTGTACGTGGGCTGAATGATTGAATGGATTTACATAGACTTTTGAACAATCTGCTTTTCCATGTGCTCTTGTCTTGAAATATTGTGTCTTGCGAGTGAACATGATGACCCTTGACCACCGCGCTTCAGCAATGGCCTACCTAGCAACTTCACACCCCATCCCCTCATCCTTCTCCGTTAGATCGAACGCTGGACCCTTGAAAATCATCCTAGTCGCTTTGAGAATTGCCGGGCCGAGGCCTACATGAGCATGTGGTTCTGTTGCCTGATGCGGCCTCCCCACCTTCCCACTCTGATTCGTCCATGATGCTGGCTGTGGGATGACCGCCGATGCTCTTTGTGAATCGACATGCAGCAACGCATACCTCTTGAGGAGATTCCCGATGAGTAAAGACGTGCCTGTTTCGAACCCCCATGTATATGCTCTCATGATGTCGGAGGACCATGATCACGCCGACAAGGGCTTATGTATGCGCTGGTAAGGAAACAGCTCCAGCCAATACAGGCATGACTGCTTGGATGGCCCATTCTCTGTGTCATGTGATTCATTCGGCGTTCCTATCCTGCAGGTTTTGAGGATGCCGTAGCCGCCGTGTTGTTCTGAGCATTCGTGGCGTTGTTACCACCGCCGGCCCCCTTACCACCGCCACCCCTACCGCGGCGGCTTCGACCTGAATTCGTCTTTTCCGCAGGAGCATCGCTGTTTGCTCCCGATGGCGCACCCGTGGGGCTGACCGCAGGGTTCGCGGCTGGAGCCGCTGCCGGCTTCTTTTCTTTGCGCTCCATAACCTGTACGGTGCCTTGGCCGACCGGGATGGGACTGGAGGACATAGCCTTGGCGAGGCCGTCATGCTCGGCAAAGTCAACGTATGCAAATCCTTTGCGCTTGTCCACCTCGATAAACGTGATGGTCCCAAAACCACCGAGCGCTTCCCTTAGCAAGGCTTCGGTGACGCCCTGCGAAGCATTCACATGCTTAACAAAGCCGCGCGTTGCACTGGCGCCCCCACCTGCCGCTTTCTTCTGTGTGGTCGACGACCCCTTTCCAGATCCTCCTTTGGGAGCAGACGAGGTTGCCGACGATGACTTGCTCATCGGTTTCTCCTGAGTGTTAGCAGAGGCAGCGGCCACTGGCTTCGTCTTTTCGTTATCACCCTTCTTCTTCAAGATTACCGGAGGATTGGCAGGAGACGGTGGAGGCGGGTTAGTTTCAGCGGATTTGCCCTTCTCGGTATTCTTAGCACCACGATTCCGACGACCAGCGCCTTGAGCCTTCGAGGTCGATGACGCCGGGGCTTTCGAAGCCTGCTGTGCACTTTCGGTCGAAGGCGCGGGTGAGATAGGTCTCTCCGTGGCTGGGGTTGCCGTGTCTTTGGAGGTGCCTGCTTTAGTATCGGCATCGGCCTTTGCGGCATCCTGTCGAGCTCGCCTATGAGCACTACCAGGGCTGAGACCTAGATCCCGCTGCAAGATACGAGCTGCCGCCGCAATATCAGCACGCCGACTCTTGAGCGCTTCTGGGGGGTTAGGGGCGCTGGCGGAACTCTTCTGTGCAGCAGCAACATTCTTTGCTGTTTCGGCGGCTTGCTCGATCGCATTTTTCTTGGTCAAAATCTTAACCGTCTCTTTAACAGGCTTCTCCGATTTCTCAACCTTCGACTCCCTACCCTTCTTCTTGGTCCCATCTTCATCCTTTGAAGATGCCTTGGCCTTGCTAGTACCCGACTCCTGCCGACCATGCTTAGTACCCTTTTGGGAACCGGCGTCTTTAGCCTTGTTGGCCTTCTTCTCTTTGAGGTACTCGACCAACGGTGTCGTCGTAATCTTTGATTCTACCTTTAGGGCGTCCTCAGCTTGTTCGGCGTCGATGCCCTCTTTCGGAAGCGGGGGGTTTGCGAGTGCTTCCAAGAAAGCCATGAACTCAGGATCCTGGTCGATGGTGCCCTGCCGAGTGTCTGCGCGCTTCTTATTGCTAGGGACCTTTTTGTAGAGGGCAACCTCGAGGCAAGGTGGGCCTATGAGCGATGGATTGGTGAAAGTGCCCTTGGCGTCCTCCCAGACGCTGTTCCGTACAACCTCGCTCAGCGGCATGATGCTTTCCTTCCTTGTAAGGTGGAAATACGCCCGAGCTGGACGTGAAGGCTTAGAAGGGCTGGTTTGTAGATAAACCCGTCAGCGGCGTGTTGCGTTGAATGAGCGCTTGATCACCTACTCTTTTGATACCTTCCCACATACGTAGTTGAGCCAGTCTACCTTGCCTTTCCCGGACTCCCACTCAGGGCCAAGGATGGTGATGAACTCGGACTCGGTCATTGCTGGTGGAAGCCTTCGAATGACCACTTTCTCGCCGTCGTTCTGCTGCTTGACTCTAGCAGGTTTTGATATTTCAGAATCACCAGTAGTCTTCTCTTGGTTTAGCTGAGTTCCTTGACAACAAAGATGCTGCGCTCACCTTGCCGCCATCACCGTGCTTCTCACTTGAGCCTCTCGCTCGCCCGGTCCTACCCGTGCCGCCACTCTCGCCAGAAGCTCGCCCCTAATCTGGTTCAGAATGTCTCCTCATATGAGCAATACTGAATGAGCTCCCGTACCTTGACCGGCTCATGGCGCTGGCTTGCCGACGAGGGAAGTATCCCATTCACCCGGCGGGTGTCGCCCGGTGGTTTGTGATCTGACATTGTGAAAGACCCATGAAACCAGATACACCCTCCGAGAATATGACACCAGACGCTGGGATAAGAACCACCACGAATCGTTGCGTTGCTTCGTGCAGATAGGTGTAAGTGCAGAGTTGACGAGATCCTACCTGGTGAGCCCGAGCGTGATAGGGTCTTTCCAGAAGAGATCGAGCTGCCCCACCAGCCAGCCTTGACAACGTAAGCCAGTATTTGGATGTGAAAGGTAGTCGGTACTTTGCGCTCGCCTCCAGATATAGCAATTCTGGTCACGTGATAAGGAATGGATGGATACTCCCGGAGTCGTTCTAGTGCTACCTTCAAGTACCTTGCACGTGCTCCTGCCCCAGCTCACGGAATGCTTTGGTACGAGTGCCATACCCAGGAACGGTTTGCAGTGTTGGTTCAAGGAGCTGAACATGGTGAATTCAGCACATTCTCTCACCGTGCCATATGGAGGAAGTGCATCTCGAATGAAGGGGGCACAGGCTGCAACGCCTGTCTTGTGCCGGAGATGTCCCGCACTGGGAACCCATGAGCCGTCATTGGGCCTGAGTGGTTACCCGCACGCCCTCCGCAGGGCCCGGACCCCACGCCCCATTCGCTCCAAAGTCTCGTCGACAGAATCCATGTTCCTTCGCATCCAGAGTTGTCTTGGCTGTGCTTCTCCCACTTCAGTGCCCGTCCACCCGCGGCATCCCCCACCATCTGCGCTACACATCGTCACAGTGTATGCTGTGATCATGGCAGCATCCGTACCTCGACCGGGACCCGCGAACCTCGGCCCCAATGCTGGACTCGACGAATGGCTGGAGGAGGCCAAGCAGTGCCACTATCTGCCCGAACGGGCCATGAAGGAGCTATGCGAGAAGGTCAAGGAGATTTTGATGGAGGGTAGGTTCAGGACTGATGCCGAGCCACAACTTGATCTTGCCGCGACTAATGCGCTCCCCCCGCAGAGTCCAACATTCAGCCGGTGTGTACGCCCGTGACTGTGTGTGGCGATATCCACGGCCAGTTCTACGATCTTCTCGAGCTCTTCCGGGTCTCAGGCGGCATGCCGGGAGAGTCCAACGTCCAGGCCCCCAAGACTGCGACGACCGTCATTACCTCTGAGGATATTGAGCCCCCGACCGAGATCACAAACCCGAAGCTGAGAAAGAGGCTCAAGTCACCGGTAGATGGCGGCAGCGTTAGCGCGGTTGAGCCAGAGGAAGAGGCCAACACATCTATCGAGTCTACTGCGACAGTATCCTCGGTGCAAAGCGCCGACACTAGGTTCATCTTCTTGGGCGACTTTGTCGACAGAGGCTACTTCAGTCTGGAGACATTCACCCTTCTTATGTGTTTGAAGGCGAAGTACGATAGCACTGCCGAATCTAGACGCCATTGTCCACCCTGCTGATCGATTGTCTAGGTATCCCGATCGAATCGTCCTGGTACGCGGCAACCACGAGTCACGGCAGATCACCCAAGTCTACGGGTTCTACGAAGAGTGCCAACAAAAGTACGGAAACGCTTCTGTCTGGAAAGCTTGTTGCCATGTGTTCGATTTTCTCGTCCTCGCAGCCATCGTGGACGGCGAGGTTCTCTGTGTGCACGGTGGGTTGAGCCCTGAGATCCGCACAATCGACCAGATCCGTGTGGTAGCTCGCGCACAGGAGATTCCTCACGAGGGAGCCTTCTGCGACCTGGTCTGGTCAGACCCCGAGGACGTTGAGACGTGGGCTATCAGCCCGCGTGGCGCAGGGTGGTTGTTTGGCGATAAGGTTGCCACAGAGTTCAACCATGTCAATGGACTGAAGCTGATTGCAAGAGCACATCAGCTGGTCAACGAGGGATACAAGGTAAGTCTCAACAGGCCCATGTTCTGTGTTGATGATGATTTCTTCGTGGTACTAATGCACTCAATAGTATCATTTCCCCGAGAACTCGGTGGTAACAGTATGGTCGGCGCCGAACTACTGCTACCGCTGCGGAAACGTAGCATCCATCATGACGGTGGACAAGGACTTGAATCCCAAGTTTAGCATCTTTTCGGCTGTGCCTGACGACCAACGGCACGTGCCCGCCAACAGAAGAGGACCGAGCGACTATTTCCTGTGATGAAATGCATACGAGAGTACTGATTTCTTTTTTTTGTTTTTTTTTTGTTTTTTTTTTTTTGGGTTTTGCATGTAGAATAGCATGAGTACTAGGGTTGAGATACCCATGACTTTGGAATGACCGATTCTGTTCATGACTTATCCTGGATATATTTATCCATTTTGAACAGGTTGCTCTTTATGATGAGAGAAAGCATGTGAAAAACGTCGTGGTGTCGCAGAGACTCTTTGGGCATGAGCGAGGGGCCAGCCAGGCCTACTCTCCCCACACACACCATTCAAGTGGCCCCAGTGAACAAATCTCAACCTCGATACTCTACCCTATCTCTAGCAAGCATACGCGGTTCAGAAAACTCCACTGTGCGATACAGCAGTGATGAGTCGAGACAGGTGATCAATACTTTCACCAGGGCCACAATGATGTCCCTCCCCTGAAAATGCCGAAACAGACACCACACCAGAAAAGCCATCCAATTCAGGCCGCCGTCCAACTTTGGCTCGACTTGGATCTCGCATCCTCAGCGGGCCAAGATGAAGTGCAGGACGCCGCGCGACACGATGAGGCTCTAAGCAAGATACCAAAGCGCTTCACGATTTATGAGCCGATGGCATTGCTCCCAACTGGCAGCTTCACCGGCGCATTGTGGGCCGACTTGTTCAGCCGCTGCAACCAACACCTGCAGACTTCCTTGTGGCGTCGCATATTAGACGAGCTTTCCAAGGGCCTGAAAGGTGACTTGACCCATCTGGCGGTGAATGAAGGCATTCCTCTTCATGGAGAGGGCCAAAGCGCGGAGAACATCCTACGAAGTCCAAGCGGCCTGCGAATGCTGTATGGGAATTTTGGACTTGAAGAAATCCCACAAGGTGGCCCGACACCCTCAGACTTCGATCAAACTTTATGGGTCTCTACGAAACAAAACGGCATTTACCAGACGTGGGCGCCTCGCTGGACCATGTTTAGCCGTGGGAATATCAAGGAGAAGGCACGGCTGTTAGCCATGGGACCGCCTCGTTCACCTAGTAGCTCGATTCAGCCGACAAATTGCTGGGCCGTTGACCTGTACGCGGGCATCGGATACTTTGTTTTTTGCTATGTCTCCCTAGGAATGAGGGTTCTCTGCTGGGAACTCAATCCGTGGAGTGTGGAGGGCCTGCGTCGGGGCGCCAAGGTAAACCGATGGAGCGTGAGGATCGTGAGCGGCCAAGATTTGGATCTGCCGATGGCGGAGATCATGGCCGGCGGGGAGCAGATTTTGGTGTTTCTGGAAGACAACTCCGAGGCTTTGGAACGAATCCGACAGAGCTGGTCGCTTGGTCTTGCCCGGGACATCAGGCACGTTAACTGTGGATTCCTACCGTCGAGCGAGCCGGTATGGGAGCAAGCATGGCATATAACGAGCCTCAGCAGCGAGGCGTGCCTCCACCTGCACGAAAACGTAGGTGTCCACGACATAGAGTCCAGGCGACAATCCGTGCAACACCTTTGCGAAACCTGGAACCACGGCCCAAGCGTGTCGCGGACTCCCAACGTGGAACACGTTGAGCTCGTCAAGACGTTTGCGCCAGGAGTGTGGCACTGTGTTTTCGATGTGCGCATTACAAAGTCTATCGGTACATGAACAAGAAACTGTATATCATCAATCGTCATATGCTGGCGCAGCTCCATGAGCGCGCCTTAAGCCACTCTGCGGAACTTTTGAGGAATGTTCTTCTCCACAATGGCGATCTTGTCCAAAGCTTCCAGCCGTTCCTGCTCGTCTTCCATCTGCTCGTGCTTCCGGAAGTGCTCAATGTCCTCGGGGTGCGTCAAGTCCTCAACCTTGGTGTTCTCGTCGTGGTACTTTTCCCAATGGTGGATATCGTACTCATACTCGTCGTCGCCGTGGTGACCTGGCCCGGTGCCCTTGTCGGGGAGCTCCCCGCCTCGCTTGATGAAGCTCATCCATTCGTCCTTGCTGACGGCACCGTCGCCGTCCGTATCCATGAGCTCCAGCAGTTCCTTCGCGATGCGGTCCTTCTCGGCCGGCTTGATATGTTGGTTGGATTCGTCCATGAGGCCGTATGTGCGCTGGATCTCGTCGGCCTGCCATTGACCATCGCTATTGAAGTCGTGTAGAAGAAAGAACGAGTCCGTGTCCCAGAATGACATGTGGTGCTCCTCTGTATCAAGAGTCAGACAAAATGCGGGAAAATGGGAACCAGAAGAGAGACTGCGAAGCACTACTTGCCTGCCATGTGCTTTTCCATCCAATTCGCATGCTCAGGGACATCGGGCTTCGGCGAGTGGCTTCCATGCGCGGCAGCAAGGCCGGCCAATGCTGCCACAGCAGAGCCGAGAGCTACTGTCGCAAACATTGCAAGGAGCAGTGGTTGTTGAACCGCACTTTGGGATTTTCAGAGGAGGTGTAAGTCGTGAAGACGAGAGGAATCCTACTACGATAGATGGAGATCTGGACAGATTCTAATTATCATCCTGGTTGCACGTATCCTGCCGTGCATTCGAGGTACTTCGGTACTTGCATCCAGTTGCTTAAAAAGAGGGAATGCGTCATTGCTCGCAACATAATTGGCTATCCGGGACCCGCCTCGAGAAACGCACACACGAGCATCATGCTGTGGGGAAGCCTAGGCCTGTCGCACTTGCTGGAGCTTGAGCCTTTCTATCCCACGTGCTGTGACAGCCTCAACAACCGAGAACTCACAAGATGAGGTTTCTTCCCCCCCAGCCAAATCAATATGGCTCATGCGGCTGATGGAGCAGATTCTAGTATATACTAGATGGATTGTGGTCACTGTCTGATTTACGTACGCCTTCCCTATATTCTTTGAGGCGTGGCTTGGCTCTGTGCCGTTATACATCCTTCCTCACCATACGGTACATCGCAGACCTTACCATGGTGTGTCATCCTACATGGAATCCAAAATCTCGTTGACTTTGGCAAACCTGAGCTCAGCCATGGTCTCCTCCCACAGCTGATCGGCCACCTTTCGACCGTCTTCGCCATATACAGAAGTTGCGTATCTGGATTCGGGCATCATGGTCAGTAAGTGCCTCTTCTGAACATGCATTTTCATGACTAGAGATAAGGTGGTGGTACTCACGGGAATATCATGCCGTCCATGATAAAACAACCATGGCTTTCCTCGCCCTTGACAACGGCAGCGTCGATGTAAGTGCTCGCGCCAACCCTCGTGGTTCGTCCCAAAAGCGTCGTCAAAATCCAGAACATCAGCGAGCCGATGACAGAATATTCCCGACCAAGCGACGTCGACTTGGTCAAACCCGGATCCACAAGATTGACGACAACATGTTCGAGTTTCACTCTTTCAACCAGCTTGAGAATCCAAAAGTGCGCGATAGCTTTGCTTGCCCAATAACGCTCTCCCGGCTCGAACAAGGCCGGGTCGTCAAATGTCGGGATTAGCGGCTTCGTGTGGATATGCGGTAGGCTTGCTGCATAGGCTGTGCCGGAGTTGACAATGGTCAGACGGCCTGGCTTGCCGGCGGGAGACTTGGCCTTTAGCAAGGGGAGCAGCAGCGTGGCGAGCAAAACCGTCGAGAGGTAATTAACCTGGAAGGTTGCTTCGTGTCCTTCCGGGCTGAGCTTGAATGTCTGTTCGGTACCTCCAGCGTTGAGGATGGCAATGTCAAGCCTCTCTAGGGATTGGCACTTTTCGACAAAGGCTTGAATGCTATCATATGAGAGCATGTCCACCTGCCATGTCTCGATGGTGACTTTGGGGAACCTTGCCCGAAGCCCGGAGGCTGCCGCTTCTCCCTTGGACGGCGTACGTACTGCCATGATAAGCCGGTCTACGTGGAGCTCACATAACCATTCCGCACAGGCAAGGCCAAGTCCTTGGTTGCCTCCGGTCAAGACGACAGTCTGGCCTGCCAAGCAGATGTCTCGCGCCGGGAGTATGAGTTTGGTGAACTGAGATGTGAAGAAACGGGTTCCCCAGCTCTCGGCGATGGGGGGTAGGCTGTAAGAGTAGGACGACATGTCGCTGGCTGCCGTGATGTAGAGACGTTGCGTCTATCGTATAAAGCAAATCATGTGCAAACTAATTTGGTTACGAGGCCCAAGAAAATCATCGTTCGAGGCATCCGTTCTTATTCGCTTCACTTTTCGAATGGACGCATTTGTCTGGCGGACTTATCGCGTTGATGAACCCCGGGGCATGATTTTCCTACCTTGACAAATACACAACCACGAGGGCAACCCGCACCAATTGTCCGTGGTAGGAGCTTGATGCTATGGATCCTCTCCACCATATCCAGCATACATTCCATTGTGAAAACATTTCCTTGTCGGAGATAGGAATGTTAAGTTACAGACCGCGGTTTGGCTTGAAGAATGTGTGTGTTCTGAATCTGGCCTGCATAGAACTAACGCTCAATCTAGCATAGAGTCTGGTCAGTTCATGGAGGCGGCTGGATTTTGGGTTTCTATTGCCGGCCGGACCTAGGACCAATGTGCCCCACCATGCCCACCATGCATTCTGGTGCGAGCTACCTACCCTGCACCTCGTACAGCTCCCGTGATCTCGCGTCACAACGCATACCCACCCACACGTGGCTTCGTTCGACTACGCGTCCAAATTCCACATCGCAGGTTCTAGGCGCGTACATCAGAGCACCAAAGAGACGTTCAAGATGAGTAGGCAGGTTGAGCAGGCTCTTCTTTCGCTGATGCCAACTCTTGGCTCAGACTTGCCGCCCCCTCTCGTCGAGCTGGCAGGATCTTTACTTGCTCAATCGAGGATTCGAGCATCCGCACTGAAGCCGGATGAAGAGGTTGCGCGACTGTACGCCTGCGCCAACATAGCATGCGACCGGTAAGGTTGGACAATTCAAGGTGGAGACGAGCAGCATATTGACCATTCGTGTTCGTCATAGGATGAAGATTTCACTTGACCTTCCCCCAATTCAGCCACGGCCCCCTATTCCCCCTCGTCTTTACAAGAACCTGTACACACATCTGGAAAATGTTCTACCCAAATCCACTGCTGCGGGCCGCTCATCCGCTCCTCGGATCCGTACACCAAGCGGCAAGGTAAAGCAGTCTGTTGGTTCTCCTACATCTGAAGAGCGTCCCCTGCCATCCCGGCAAACGCCCTCTAAAGCGGGGAGTTTGAACCAATTCCGAACCCCTTCCAAGCAAGAAAAAGCAACCCCTACCAGGCGCACACGGAAGTCTCCTGGTGATCCTGCCAAAGCCAAGTTGCAACCCTGGATTCAACCTGTGATCAGGTTTCTGTGCGCTCGCACATATCACCAAACCTTAGCACCTGCTATGCTAGCAGGAATGGAGTTTGTCTTGATCCCCGGCGGAAATCATACAACAGACGAGTGGGTTAGGCAGAACACTACGTCTCTTGTTGCAGCCATCTACTTCTTCGTTACCATGCGCGCCAGAGCGATCACATCCGGCGAGGCTGTCGATCGTGAGGATTATGTGCCCCAGCGGAAGACAATCATCAACCTTCTGCAACAAGCACGGGCCGAAGTGACCATGCTCGGGATGGAGGATCACGAAGCGTGGCAGGATTGGACGGTTGTGAGCCCTAGGGATTTTGACGCTGCAGTCGAACGTGTCAACGACAAAGAATGGCTCCAGGCTGATTGGTACCGGGGCATCACAGACATTGTGCAGAATGGTCAGGCAGGAGACGTTGACATGACTGATGCTGGAGATGTGGATGCACCTCAAGAGACAGTGAGACGGGCGGACACAATGTTTCAAGACAGATACGATTTGCTGAGCGAGGCACGACGGGCAGAGTACACGGTTTGGAAAGAGGACATGCTGGCCAAGATTGCCGCTTTGACAAAAGAATCGGGGACTATGGAAGTGGATTCGTCATGAGAGGCCATTGTGCCGTCCTCCGAGAAACGAATCGTCAAGAGCACATCCACGGCTGCGCAATACGTTTCGGACGCATCAGCCGAGTTTTCCTGGCACAAAGGGATGACCGGAACTCAGTCCGCCATCCACAGCCCAGGCTTGTCCGTTGACATAGCTGCTCTCATCGCTGCCGAGGAACAAGGCGACTCGCGCAATCTCATCAGCGTGGCCAGCGCGCCGTAGCGGGTTCAGCTGTCCAATCTTGTTCTGGGTGCCTCGCTTGCGGGCGGCTTCAAAGGTGGGCCCCGTCATGCCGGTTTCGATCAAGCCGGGGCAGATGGCGTTGATGCGCACGCCCGTGCCGGAAAGCTGGTAGGAGATGGTCTGGGCGAGGGAAATGACGGCGGCCTTGGCCGCCGAGTACGGGGTTGCGCCCGCGTTGGACCGTATGCCCGCAACGGAAGCGGTGCCGATGATGCTGCCGTTTGCCTGCGGCTTCTCGGTTGAGGTTTTCATCATTGCTGGAGCGGCGTGCTTGGCAGCGAGAAAGACGCTGCTGCCAATTAATATATTTTGCCAGAAAGATGCATGTGTGCAAACAGGTGATTCTTACCTTAAAGTGTTGATCTTCAGAACCTTCATGAAGTCTTCGTCGCTGTACTGGGTAAATAGGACCTGAGGACCCGTTACACCAGCATTGGCAAAGAACACATCCAGCCGGCCGTATCGGTCAAGAGCATCGTCAACAACAGCCTTGACCTGTGGCTCATCAGCGGCATCGCACCGGCGCGGATGGACTTCCACATCCGGGAACGCGGCGGTGATGTCCTTCTTGTGAGTCTCCAGATGCGTGTCATCCAGATCGCACAGGTAGATCGCCCTGGCGCCGCTCTCGGCGTACTGGTGGGCGGTTGCTCTGCCGATGCCAAGGAGCGAGTTTGCGCCGGTGATGATGACGACCTTGCCCTTGACGCGCGGGGCGCTGGAGCCCGGCGAGAGCTTGACGATGGGCGGGAGGGTGTTGGGTTCGGCGGTGCTGGGCGCCCCGGACAGCTGTTGGCCGAGGGCCTGGACACGCCGAGAGGCGCTGTCCGACATGTCTCTGGTGCAACGAGTGGTGATGGATGGTTCTGTTGGATGCTTGCATTCACGTTGCGACTACGCCAGCTGTTTGCCAGGCTGGCCGGTATGAATAACTCGCACAACGACGCTCGATGATCCCAGATGTACAAGACTGATGTAAACTACATCCAAGATGAGATTACCACGGCTTAAACAGAGAGAAACACTGCTTGCCTTTTATGAGCTTAGTGATTCGGCGACCCCGGATTTCGAGACAGAGCTCCCCCCCTCCCCAATACCGGGGGCCGAGGCACAGACGAAACAGGTACCGGGGTTGGAAGCCAGCCAAAACCTTTGGGGATGTCATGCCTGCCATTTTCGGTAAGCCTGGAGCACTGGGCCGATGGACCCACGAATCTTGAACTTCTCTTCTACTCTATTTGGGGATTTGAAGATGACGGCGATACCCATTCCATACATAAGGTAGGTACTTGATAACTTAGGTCAGGCAGGTGTACCCAATTGTCGTTTGTGGGACGCAGCCAAGTAGTGTTCCATCCGTTCAGTTCGAACCCATGCCTTCCACATCTTCGACATTGGGAACCTCCTTCTGCACATTGAACGAGATTCAGGAAAGTAGGCAGGAGCAGTCTGGCGTCTTCCCCAAGAGTTGGAAGCCCAGGGACGCGATATCTTCGGGTGGAATTGGCACCACCAAGAGGTTCTTTAGCAACCGGGCGCACGGCCTCTTCCACCTTCTTGCTTTGCGGTGGCCACCACGCGGGCCGTGTCGTACCGGCGGGAGCGCCCGTGTCACCAGCCCTACCCTCACCATCGGGCCTTCTCAACTACCCCAGGCCTGCGTGCTCATCTGCATGGAGAGGCGATCCTACTACTTCGCCAGCCCACGCCGTGACAGGACAAGCATGGCCGCCTCAGCACAGGCGGCCTTGATCCGCTTGTTTGGCATGCTGGAGCGTCTATCGTTTAGTATGACTGACGAACATCTCTCTCGCTTCAATCTTCAACCCGTGCCATGGGCCGTTCCCGCGTAGCCCTTGGGCTCAGGGCCAGCACACTGCGGCTATGGGCACTCCCGTATTGCGTGGTTACGCAGTCAACTGGCCCCATGCAACCGTCCCCAGCCGCCAATTGAATACGAACTCAGCTCTGAGGTCAGATATTACAGCCGCTGTCCACTCTCGGTATCAAAGCCAAAGCTCAGTCGTTGTGGCCTGGCGCAAAATATACTCAGCCGCACGCCTCTTTCCCGGTAAACGATGATAACAGATGGAGTAAGAGATGGAAGATTGCCAAGTGGCCCAACAGCCGCTCAAGGAGCCATCTTCATTTCAAGCTCCCCGGAGTCTTCTTGTACCCAGAGCTCACGGCGAAATATCCACCAGGCCGAACCAATCGCGTAATGGTATCGTCCAACACTGGACAAATGCAAAGCCCTCCGCTGGGCGGAACGAATCGTGTCACTGATCGATTCTTCTCCTGCAAGATGGGATCACGACCAACGGCAAGTGCGTGTGCCGTGCTCACCGCACAATCCGTCGACGTGGACTCCTGCCGTGACTCCTCGACCAGCAATGTCCCCGCTATCTCGGGTGGCAGCAGCACGGCGAATATAACAACGCAATTGCGGCGGGGCGCTTCGCACGTTTTCCCTCGTGCCTGGCGGGGGTATGAGAGGCCTCAAACCTTGACACGTGTGGCTTTGGGTGATGACAACTGCTAAATGGCAGCCTATCGGTCCGGCATATGGTTGCATACTTGCAAAACTTGACCGATATTTCCCCATCAGTCATGTTCCTTACGTCTGAAGCTATTCATCAACACATGCTCGCTACCGGCGGTCAACTACTATCGCAAGCACCGGGCATGAGGGTATGTGTAAAGCCTTGATGAGTGTCGGATTTCGGCGCCCAGATCGGCGAAGGAAACAAGCAACTCTGCACCACGTCCAATAGCGGTGACGTCTTCTCGAAGCAGCCAAAGAATGCGTTGACAAGGGTATGGCCCGGGTCTTCCTTTGTCCCTCCGGCATTTCATGGCACTCGCGAAAAGCGTAGATCCATTGGATCTCGGTCTTGCATCACCTTTGTACGACACTCGCTTCAATTACCAAGACGGACGAACTAGTACCCGTGAAAACAGGCTACCGGGAAAGAGACTATCACCTTTGTACATGCACCCTCCTCATATTGGAGTACGAAGCCTTGAGTATCTGGGCCGGCTTCCCGAATCAATCCGTATTACATTCCTTACGAGGTCCTGCGATTGAAGAAGATATCGTATCGGACTGAAGTCTGCGAGGAATCAATCGATCAAGGAGTAAGAGACCCTCTGGCGTGCTCTGGCTTCTACTGGATTGCCACTTTTTTTTGGTCGTGGCATGAGTTGTCTGCTTACGCAGGTCCGTGCTGGCTCGTAGTAGAACAGAGTGATTTTGTCACTACATGGAGCAGGTTTGCGAGAAAACACAAAACCCGTTTTTCTTCTTCTTTTTTTTCGGTTGTCATTGTAGCAGGATTCCTCGCCTGTTGCAGTTACGACTTCCACAAGTTGACAGATATTTGATGGTGTGACTCTGTGCGTGGTTATCTTGTTTGCAGGCGTTCATGCCCTTTGTCGATACTGCAGAACTTTGCGACCCGAGTACCATGCCAGGCCTATCTTCTCGCCGGGTACGGGCAGCGGCGTGGCCTGAAGGCGGTGTAACAACTAGAAAAGAAGCTATGGTCGGATGATGCAGGCCTAGCTTCTTGGATTGGGTTTGTACGCCGTAGACTCCTGGTGGTGTCTCTGCTGAGCCCTGGACTGGTGCCGTTGGCCTAGACAATATATACTGTCCTGTCTTGGGATTCTTCCTTTCCTCTGACTCCGAGTACCCTGTTCACGGTCTTCTGGGCTGGTTGGTCAATCAGTGCCCAATTTGGTCTGAGTCACTGCCTTATGTTCGATTTCAATTAGGCCAGCTCGATATTTCACAGCCTTCTGTTCAGCGCCTACAAGACGTACTCGCGTCGGCCAAAAAGGGTCGTCAAGAAAGGTCACGGGGTTTGTCTTCCCTTATTATTCAGGCGGGAATAGCATCATGCCGTCAAGAAGAGCCACTGCGTCTAGTCCAGGAGAGGACACTGGACGTGCTTGGGGTTTCATTGCAATTGATGTCCAGAATGCTCCCGCTTGTATAGCCAGCTGTCGAAGAGGGTTTCTCGACTCATTATCATCAGTCAATAAGACACTCACGTACGCTTGTGAATCAGTTTTCAATAGAGAAGCAATCGGGGAACAGCCACTTAACCCCCTTTACTGCTGCTCTGCTCAGAGCTGTGGTGTCGATCATCTCGGCGAGCCTGGACAAGATCGTGAGTAGCACCCCGTAGCTGATTCACAACGAAGAATGCCTGGCTGACTGGAAAAAGCCAATGTCAACTGGCTAAATTCTGCATGTCAAAAGTACATCTGCCTGTATTCTATAGTAGAAGTTCCATGCTAATGATCTGTCCAGTATCGGCTCTGGGCCTATAGTTGACTCTGGCCCCCCCAGGGCTGGCCACGTCTGTTTGAACATTGGAGCTCAGCACGCTGACACTTCCGATGTGAAGTCGATACGGACAACGGCAATTGTGGTAGAAACATGGGCAAGGAGCACAGATGCCTTGTCTCAATTGTTGACAGCTCCGGCGGAATGCACGTCTGCATCTCAACCAGGGGCGACGCCCACGCCTGCGCAATCTACTACACAGGAAACATCTGAGCCAAGCTTCTCAGAGGCTCATGACCCATCCCTAGTATCAAACACACACACACCCAATCTAGAGGATGACGGATCTCAGACGGCAGAAATGTCGTCTGGCATCAGGGCCACCATTGCTCTGTCCACGATCGCTGGTGTTTCTATCGCGCTGGCACTCATATTCTGCTTCCTCCGAAGAAGACGGCGGCATAGCCGAGAGAGTTCCTTGAGAAGTCCCAAAGATTGCAACCTACCGCTGCATTCAGAATCCCCAGTGCTTCTAGCCGCGCCTTTTGTCCATGACACTGCCCGGAGTAGCTCCCCGAGACCACCGCCCCGACTATATAATCGCAAGTTCCTACCTCCAAGATCAAGCGCGCAGAGTACTGGCAACGGGTCTTCATTGCTGACTGAACAAAATCCAATAGAGTCTCGCGGCTCGAGTGCAGCGTCCGACATACATGCACAACGAGAAAAAGCTGTCAAGGGGGCCGGGAAGGTGGGTGCTGCTCCCACTGCTCTGCGTATGGCGGTGGCAACTCCTACCATTCCATGGCAAAGGGCGAGCAGTTTGGAAAGCTCTGCAAGCAATCCCACCACCATCACCACCACGTCCCCAACGGCATCAATGGTTGCGTGGCCGGCTCGAGCTGATCGGACTGGGAGCGGAAGTTCACATCAGAGGCGCCGCACCAACTTTGATTCGCCTGTGAACAGCTTCAGCCTAGCAAGCCCCGGCCCGCCTCCTAACAAAGCTCTCCCTCGGACGCCTTCCCCTTGCCGTTCGAATGGCCCCAAGTCCCCTAAGGCAGCAACAGCGCCACGACTTCAGTTTGGCGCTACGGCTACGAGCAGCATAGATTCTGCCGAGTGCCACCACCTGTCGCCAGAATCGCGTGATCTATGCGAGCTCACGGAGCAATGTGCTCGTGAGCCACACGCCAGCTGGGGAAGTTGGAGGGGCAGTGGAGGCGGAGGGCCGGGTGTAACGGTGTCCTCACCATTGAGGGAGATGACCATTGGCAGCCGGGTAATTGGGGAGGCAGATCTAGAGAGTATGGGGGGCAGGTATAAGCCAAGCCCGCGGCGGCAAGTTTAGATGCATCGGAAGGTATTAGAACTCCAGAGATGTAGCTTCATGGTAGTGGCAACTTCGATATCCGTAGTCATGAGGCGCATTGCAATGACGATAGCTAGCAGAGTAGATGTTTTATGAATTATTTGCCTTTGGGGGACAAAGTCCGCGCTGCAGTGTTCTATAGAGATGCCCAGACTATCTTGTTCGTAATAAACTAGGTTTCCCTTTTTTTTTTTTTTACTCTAGTGTGTGCAGTATAGTGGCTTAGATGCCAAGGTCCTTGAGCTGGGCAGCGAGTTCGGTGATGCTCTTCTCCAGGGGAATCCAGTCAATGCCTAACAGCTTTGTCGTCTCGTCGTTGTTATACTGGAAGACGGGAGACGGCGCTTCACCACCCTTGACATCCGGGCCGGGCAGACGGTCCTGGAACTCGGGGAACTTGGCGCGGACGGCGTCGGCAATGGCGCGGTTAGTGAACCAGCCGGCCGTCGTAAAGAGACGACGACCAGCCGCCTCGGGGATCTCGGCAGCTCGCACGTGAGCCAGCGCGACATCCCTCACGTCGATCCACAGCGGCACGGGCGCGGCCATGGGAATGCCGTCCTTCCACTGGCCCCTCAGCAGGGCGACGATGCGCTCGTTGGAGGTGTTGATGGTCTCGATGCTCGCAAAGTGCGGCACGACGGGGCCGAAGACCATGGGCGGGCAGACGGTGACGAGGTCGAATGCGGGCTTCTCGGCGGCGACAAAGTCCCAGGCGGCCCGCTCGGCGAGCTTCTTGGAGACGCGGTAGGCGGTGGCTGGGGAGCGGGTGACGTCGTCGATGGTGACGGGGTTCCAGGAGGACTCGGAGAAGGTGTGCGAGGGGTCCTCGATGTGGTGCTCGTCCATGATGGAGGCGAAGGAGGAAGTGACGACGACGCGCTTGACCGAGGGGGCCGAGCGCTTGAGGGCCTTGAGGATGGAGGTTGTGCCGACGAGGGCGGGGTCGACGAGTTCCTTCTTGGGATCGGCTGTAAACCTAGTGTTAGCAGGCAGCATCCAGGAAGACTACGCAAACGACATGTTTGGGGCCTGCGGCGGGCAACGTACTCCAGTTGAAGTGAAAGGGGCTGGCCGTGTGCATGACAACCTCGAGCCCGGGCGTCTTGACCACCTCGTCAAAGGCGTGCTCCTGCGCAATGTCGGGCACGATGGCGACCTCAACACGGTCGGCCAGGTCCTTGTAGGCGCTGCGGATCTTGCGCGCCTTGTCCTCGGAGCGCACGGTGGTGACGACGGTATGGCCCTTGTTGAGCAGCTGGTCGACAAGGTGGGCTGCAGAAGGCATGAGTGAGGATTTTTTGTCACATGATGGAGTCCGTTCAAGTTCTTTATGGATGGGCTGGCATCTCTAGACCCTTGGGCTGGGACGACGTACCGGCGATGAAGCCTGAGCCACCTGATTTTCGTAAGAGCGTTAGCGAATGCTTTGAGATGAAAAAAAGGGGGGGGATGAGGGGGTGGTTTTTTACCTGTTACGAGAATCTTGGTCATTTTGTCGCGGCTTGGGTATACGCTGATGCGGTGGTTCTGATGGCGACTGAGCTGCGGTGTTGATGAATGAAGCTGTAACGTATTTCACTCGAGATAGGAGAGAGAGTAAGAGAGAGTGAAAAGATGATGGATGAGTAAGTGGATGCCATTGTCACTATCACCAGCTCCCGTCTGAACCCGTTCCTACCCCGCCGAATCGCGCCCGCAGTGGATCGTCGAGGCGCGCAGGATGATATCATCTCAGACGGATGGTCTCTATCGATACCATGCGCAACTGCCGTCTCCAGCCTATGTTTTGGGGTCGTTGGGGCAACACTCATACACTCATGCACTCATACCGCTAACTCAACATGCCATGCCATGCGCATCTCCGGATGCTGCAGGTAATCTGTCCAGGACACTACTTCATCCCCCCAGACACACACACACGTGAGACAGAGACAACCCGGGTCCAGCCGGCAACGCGCGGCTAGAACATCATGTGTGCATCGCTTGTAATTCTAGAACAACTTGATAATATACAGCCTCTCTCTTCAAAAGCACCCGTTGCCCAGTCGCCGCCGCCGCCCCAAGACCTGATATCATATGAATACACTGGTAAGGTAGGTTTGCGCTAAGCGGGTATGTTGGATGATAAGGACCCTCGAGGAGCATCTAGACGAAAAGGAAAGTGACGCTGTTTCCTGTTTGGTCCCAAGTTCCATAGTAGCGCCAAAGGCCCCTGAGCAGAACAAGTTTTTGTCACCAGAACCGTCAAAGAAGCTGTCGCTAGCCGCAAGCCTTTTCCTCGCCGTCCCATTTCTGGCGCTCGTCGGCCTCTCACTATGCAGCGGAGGCTGGCGGCCCTGTCGGCTCTCCAGACTGTGCCACTCCCCCCAGGCCGGGCGGCTGCGGCACCTCTACCGGAACTGGCAGCACCATTGGCCCCCGCGGTACAATGGTCCTGTCCGGCAGCTTCTCGCCGCGAATCACCTTCTCTACTTCCGCCCGGTCCAGCGTCTCGTACTGCATCAACCCCTGAGCCAGCAAGTCGAGTTCCTTTCTCCTCTCCGTCAGTACCTGCCTAACCTCCTCGTAGAGTCTCTTCAGTGTCTTTTGCACCTCCGACTCAATCAACGCCTTCGTCTCGGAGCTGAGGTTGTCGTACCGCCGAGCGTACTCGACGGGGCCCAGCTCGGTGGACATACCGTATGAGGTGACCATGGAGTAGCCGAGATCGGTGGCCCTTGCCAGATCCTGCAGCGCTCAATTAGTACTTTATAAACGGCACCATTCACATTATTACTTACCGATGATACTCCCGAGGTCACCTTGTCGTCGCCGTACCGTATCTCTTCAGCCATCTTGCCTCCGAGGGCCACGCGAATCATCGACATGTACTCAGCCGCGGTGTACGAGTACTTGTCCATTTCGGGCACATAGGCTGTGTGGCCGAGAGATCCGCCCTTGGGCAGAATCGTCACCTTGTAGAGCTTTGATGAGGTTTCCTTGTCGAAAAGCTGAATGAGAGCGTGGCCAGCTTCATGGTACGCCGTCATCTCCTTCTCCTTCTCGGTAATGACCATTGACTTCCTCTCAGCTCCCATCATCATCCTGTCGTAGGCCCACTCAAGGTCTAGAGCAGAGATTGACCTCGCTCGCGCTTTGCTGGCTCGGAGTGCAGAAAGATTGAGAATGTTTTCCAGATCTGCGCCTGAGCGGCCAACGGTACGGGCAGCCACGGAGACAAGGTCGGCGTCCGGGGAAAGCTTGAGCTTCTTGGCATGGTGCTTTAGAATAGCCAATCGACCACGAACATCGGGGAGACCAACGTTGATGTGACGATCGAAGCGTCCCGGTCGAGTGAGAGCCTTGTCCAAAACATCGGGCAAGTTTGTGGCTCCAATTATGATAACCTTTGCTTCGGCATTGAAACCATCCATCTCCGTGAGCAACTGGTTGAGTGTCTGCTTCGCATACGCAGGGTCTCGCGGATTGCGAGAGCCACCAATGGCGTCAAGCTCATCGATGAAAATGATGGCAGGGCTCTTGGCTTTGGCGGCGTTGAACAGCTCTCGGATGCGCTTGGCACCAACACCGACGAATATCTCATCAAACTCGCTACCGGACATATAGAAGAACGGCACGCCGGCTTCGCCAGCAACGGCCCTGGCAAGAAGCGTCTTTCCCGTTCCCGGAGGTCCTACGAGAAGGACACCCTTGGGCAGCTTAGCGCCCAAGTCCGAGAAGCTCTCTGGCGTGCGCAGGAACTCGACCACTTCCTGCAATTCCTCCTTGGCCTCGTCGCAGCCATGCACATCGCCGAATCGCGCCGTCTGCTTCTCCGGCTTGACCTCGGCGTCTCCCTTCGAAGCTCCCGGGGTGCGCCTAAACGCTGCCAGCGATTCGATGACGACGGTTACAACGACGAAGCATATATATGTAACGGCCGCAAAGACGAGGAAGAACTTGGTCCAGCGGAAGATGATCGTAAAGGTGGACTCTTGAACAATCACGTGGATGGGTTCGCTTTTGGCCCCTCTCAACCCATTGCCCAACTCGGATCTGGCTGCCTGGGCAAGGCCTGCCTCCACTGACGACGCATGAATCGACGAAGCAGAGCCTGTAGATCCATTGAGAGCAGCCAGGGCTTTGTCGTAGTATTCCTGCGTCGCTGCGTTCGAGGCAAAATGCCCGGTTCGGTAGCGCTCCACCAGAATCCCTGGCATGCCGGCTTTCAACAAGAGCTGATACAGCGCATTTTGGGCATTTGCGTTATTCGGATTGCGGTTAGCAGATTCTTCTGCAGCGGCAAGTTGGTTCCGGGAAATGCCGTTGGACGAAAGGAATGCTCTTGTCTGAATCGCCACATATTTTGGTGCACCTGCCCTCGCCATCATGCCATATGAGCCCAGGAAGGAGGTCTGCCTAGCAGATGGTTCGGAGTGCTGCGCGGGTCGGATGTATGTTCGTACATGAAGCGCCGTACGCCTTGTATGTCGATTCGCCGCTCGCAAGGTAAGGCATCGCGTGACCGAAGGTCCCGCTGATGTGCTTATTGACGCCATGAGTTCGAAGGCTATTTGGACGATGTTCGAGCCGTGCGTTGATGTAAGGTCCCGATGTCCTTCAAACTGCTGTTCAAGGTGTTCCGGTGAATCTGCTCTGCTGTCTGGCGCTGTGGGTTAGCCTGCGTCATCGGAAAGAAGCCTCTGCACAAGAACATTGTGCGTACCGTAGACGAGTTATCTAGCAAGACCCCTCACCTCATGCGGATTTAAGCAAGGATTCGACCGAAGTAGCAAGAGAAGTGAAAAACGTCGAATGAGAGGATTAAGAGATCACAAAGAGTAAAAGCAATGAAAGTATTCTTGAGAAATGCCTCCGCAAGGCAGTGGCGCGGCAGTGAAACTAAGGGCGGCAGAAGGGCAAAGCTGGCCCGCGGTATGTGCTCGAGTAACAAAGTCGTGGGGAAACACTCTTACGCCGCCAGACGCATGGTGTCGACGTGCTTTGCCGGGAACACCAAAGGCTTCTTGTCGTTTTCCGTGCGTCCTTGCCACTGTTGACGAGGTTCTGCTCATTAGTTGATCATTTCAGACAACGTACCATCGGCACTCGGGATACGCGGGATGGCGGGTTATTCCGTTCCGGACCCGGCCATGCATCGACGTGGATCTTGCAGATTACCTCATCCCATCGAAACACTGACATTCGGCACCGATATAGGTGCACAGTGATGAAACGTATTGGTTCTAATAGTGATATTCCTATTCACTCATAGCTTCCTCACTCTATCAACGTATTCCATGACTAGTCATAATAGGCGATGCTCAATACCGCTCCTTCCGCTGGTCGACGCGTTCGCCCTGTGTCCGGTATCGGCCCAACAGAGTGAGGCTTGCGTCTCGTGTTCATTTACCCATCAATAAATCAGTAGGCCGAGGAGGCGCCGCGTCAAATCTGTCAACTCATCATACACTCGCAACTACGAGGTCACGGTCCAGTATTCAATATCCTGAGATCCCCTAAACCAGCACTCTTAACGGACAACTGCATGTTTTCAATATAATCATGTATTATCCAGCCTCATTCCTTTTGTATTACTGATTATGTACTTGACCCTTGTTTTGCTACTTCAAATTACCACGGACAACCCCCATCAATTCTTTGTCATGGTCATCAAGTTGAAAAAGCTTGAATCCATATCTCATCCAGCCCCTCTGCTCATATCGTTGCATCATCACATCGCTTTCCCACCCCTCCATAGCTGTTATGTCTTTGTTGATCGCAACTGTCGACTGTACCGCCAATCTTACTTGGAAGCAGCTTGGACCAGGCTGCCACAAACGACACCAGTTTCCGAAATGGTTGACATCGAGTTTTGCTCGAAATCCAAAGTGACACGTCGCTGGCCCAAAAAAAAAAAAAAAAAAAAAAAAACCAAGACTGCTTGTAATGCGTCGTCGCACCGGGTAGTCGAAAACGTACAGGCGTAACACGTACACGAACGCATAAACACGAAGAAAAAGAAAGATTGCGCGAGAATAGAAAACAACAAAAAGACAGCAGGGTAAACAATAATTGTGTTGGCGGAAGCCTAAACATCAAAAATGGGAAACAGGTAATTGAGTCAAACAAGTTGTTACAAGATCAGCAGCCAGCCTGCTTCGTCGATGTTGAGGCGCAAACGCCCACATCCTGGTTCTGTGACTCCCGAAAGGGGTATAAAGATGGAACGGTGAAAAGATTGGAACAGATGAGATTCATTTCAAATCGCCAAACATGAAATCACATCGGAAGTGATGTTACACTGGTGGTGACGATCGCAAGCCACTTGGCATAATAGCAATCCGTCACGCCACGTATTGGTTGCAATCAAAATCGGGTACATTTGCCCATTTTCATAGGCTCTCGATCCTGGTGCTGCTGGGGAGCGGCATGCTGGGGTCTTCGAATTCGATCTTAGGCCCATCGTAGAGGCCGTAAAGCCCTGAGCCAAATGCCGGAAGCTGACCAATCGTGACCACCTCAACTGGAGGTTGGAATTGATACCAAGAGTCGGCTTCGTGGTGAGGTGATGGGTGTCCGTACTGTTCCGATGATGCAGGCGCCGTGCTGTGACCCGACCTTGGCATCACATGCGGGGGCTGAGGTTGGTGCTGGGCCATGACTTGCGGGAGGGGCTGGTGGTACTGGACCATTGGCTGGGCGTTCTCGGGGCGCGACGCATTTTGAAGGCTGTACGTTGCAGCTTGGGCAGCTTGGTGTGTGTAGAACCCATCCGTCATTGACGGGCTGCGGACCGACGCTGCTGAGAATGTGCTCGGACTGCTTTGCAGGGAGGTGTTGAGACCGGGTGCAGAATAGGGTATATCGAGTTGTTGCCGCTCTGCCTGCTGGCGCGGGACCTGATACACCTGTGGGATCGAGGACGTGTTCATAGTTGCAATGCCTGGATTGCTAGAGTCCGTCACGTAATATGGGTGGTGAGGTACCGTTGTAGCCCGCTGAACCATGTGGACGTGCTGTGGCTGCTCGGAGATGGTGGAGCCGTGAAACTCGTGCGGGTTGCTGGAGAGGCTATGTCGATGTTGCATGTGTTGCATGTTGAAGTTGTCCATCCCGTGTCCAAAGTCGGCAAAAGACGCAGCCCGGTGCAGCGTGTGTCCAGGGTGTAAGGGGGGCGCTACAACAGCTTGAGAATGCCAGGCCATGCCGGACTGTCGAGGAGTCGATGGACATTCGCCGCTATCTGAATCAGAAGAACAGTCGTCAAGAATCTCGTGATGGAGGCCTCGTTGGTGAGATCGTCGTTGGTGCTTAACCATTGTCGTTTTGCGGCAGAAGCTGGGGACTGTTCAGCATTGCAACACCAGCAGAGCTGGGCTGGCCCTCTTACCTCTTCAAGCAACCGTCGTGGCCACATTTGTAAGGACGCTTGCCAGTGTGAATGCGGCGATGGCGGGCAAGACTAGACGACTGTTGGTTGTAAGTATGAAGAAGGATGCCATGATCTTGGGGGCACCTACATCCGAAAATCGTTTTCCGCATCCAATGTGTTGGCACTGGTGAGGCTTCTCGCCTGTATGGGTGCGGATATGAACGGTTAATGCACTACGCTGAATGAAGCTCTTGCCGCAGCCGGGCGTTGAGCAAGTATACGGACGCTCATTGGTATGTATCCTGTAATGTCTCTGCAGGTCGGACTTTCGGTTAAAGCTCTGCAAGGCGTCAGTAAATTATGCGCAGTGCTTGGGCGACCAACGTCAACCGACCTTATTGCACGACGTCCAGTCACACTGGAAGGGTCGAGATGTGGGCTCGTTCTCAACAAGCTCAAGAAGCTCCATTTTCTTGGCTTACCAAGTAGAGAAGAAAAGCCCGTCTATCACAACACTCTCGACAACAGGTGAGTCCCCAAGCAAGCCCCAAGAGGTCACGCTACGTAGCACAGGAGAACACACTGCAAACAGGCAGTATGAAATCAGAGTGTCAGAAGTCTCGAGTCAAATCGCTCCCCGCAGAGTCACAGAGAAGGCAGCAAGTTACTGGTCGTGGCGGTTCTTGTCGTGCAAAAGCTAGGCTGTTGGCATTGATGTTCGCAATCTTAGTCCGAAGGCAAATTGATCGAGTTCGACGAGGCAGAATAGTCCCCCAACAATGGAGCTTGAGTAGAGGGGCTGTAAAGACAGAGTTAGTGATAATTCAAGAGCTATTCAACAAGATGTTCGGGTTGGTCGAAGACGCATTGATGCTCGAACATCGTTAGATGGCTAAGGATAGGCCTACCGAGATTGACTGTATCGTCAATACACGTGCAGAATTACTGCGTATAGAAGACGGCAGATGAATTGCACAGAATAAGCTGATCTTGTAATGTTCTGTAAGCCGACAGGCAATGAGCCGGTGTTGCAGTGGTTGAATTATATATGAAGCGAGTGTTGTGAAGAGTGAGAGACGGAAGAGTATGTGAGGGCGAAGGACCCGGTTTCTGAAGGAGAAATGATCTCGGATTATAAAGCAAAGAGACAGAACGTGTCAATGTCGTGGCGAGGTAACGAGAGCGCAGTCAAACCCCAAGTTCAACGACAAGTAATGATGCGGAGCTGAAGCAAAGAATTGCTTCTGCTAAAACTGTCTTTCAGAAGCAGCAAATGGGAAAGTGGGTGCTGCACTTGAAAGACCCGGAACGAGAATCGGGTCAATGCTTGAGACAGCAACGGGTCGATAAAGTAGGACTGATGTTGAGGACTGGCGGGATAGATATATATTATAAGAGGTCGTGGATACGTTCGTACACGTAAAATGGAAGGCAAGGTCGCACACGCCCGTTCTGTTCAACAGAATGGAAGTTGATGTTATTAAAGGAAGAAGCAATCGCCCATGCTAGCTATATGTGAGCAAGAGGGGCGATATGTGAAGGTATCTATACCTGGGAAGCAATGGCCGGACAAGGTGTGTGTCTGGAAACGAGGTGGGCTGGGTGTCTGGGGAAGAACGGTGGGATTAGCCAGACTGGCCGGGCCGGGGTGCGATGTGTGAAGTACACACACACCTCTTCCGTAGCTCGGACTGGTCCGTCCCGGTCCCTGAGAAATAGATCGAACGAATGTGCGTTGCAGCACACCGGAGCTGGGAAAACGCTCGAGCGCCAGCTAGTCAGGTTTCGCGACTGGTCAGTTAAGCAGATCAACGGGCCTGGGCCACCCCCAATGCCGTCGTAGGCGTCGATCTTTCAATGGGGGTACCCTATTGAGTAGTGCGACAACTTGCTAGGACGTGAACAGGGATAACCCAAGCACAAGAGTGCCTTGGGGCCAGCAAGAACTAGAACCCCAAAGCTGTTGGTCATCTAGGAGAGGAGGAAACAACCGAGGGGTTGCGTTCTATTGCAAACCCAACCCGATTGGTATCGAAAAGAAAGCAGACCAATCCGACAGTTATGACGCTCGACGATAGTGCCAAGGTGCGAACAGGGGCTGGGGCGTAGCACGACTCGTTCAATCTAGGGGACTGTTGGAAGAAGCTACCAGTTGCAACAGCATATTGCTCAACTTGGGAGTGATTAAATGGGAATCAAAATTGAACTTTGAGATTTGACAAAACGAATCACACATCAGGTCAAGAAGTTCGTAAGTGATCGAGGAAGCAATAACAAGCACGAGTAAGTTGGGGACGAGAGGTCATGAAAGGGGCTTTCTTGCTGTAGGTTGCATCTCCCGAGTCAATATTCTCCGTGGAAGAAACATTGTCGTACCTGATAGGGTTTGGGCCGACTAGCTGGGAGAAGACAAGCCTCCTAGCAATTTGGTGCGGGTACCATAGTAACATGGAAGAGGCCAAGGACTTCCAGGGCCCTGAAGTGGGAAAAATGATGTGCCGTTGACGAGGGCCTGTTTGAACAATGGGATACCGTATGACGACTAAATCCAAGGGACCCAGATGCCTTAGCAGGAAGCCACTATAACATGTACTCCGCCCTTGGCGAGCGGAAATATATGTGAACCGCGCAGTGGTATGCTGCGGGTCGGTTCGGCAGGAGAAAGCTGCACTGTGGTGCGACTTTCGGGAGTAAGGACGCGATGTCAGATCGCTGGGTGCATGCGTGGATGGCACATGCTTGTGTGAGCATGTGAGAACGCACACGCAACATCGGCAGGGTCTAGTGCGACTGCTGCATGCACGCTGTGGCACCACGGCACTGAACAGAGGTGCCATAACGAGGATGCCTGCAGCACTCAATAGGTACGCGTCCCTTGGAGCTATGCATCAAGGGGTGGTATAATGTCTGCAGCACACCGGGTCGATGGAAACCTGGCGGCCGGTGTGGTGAAATCCTTCCTTACCCTGCGATACCCGGAGCGCTAGTCAGGAAAAGGCAAAAAGCAAGAGGAAGGGGAATAATTATTGGCCAATGCATGAAAACAAAGTGCAGGGATGATTCTAGTGCAGTCGGGAAAATGTGATGGGTGCCTGCATGTAGTCGACCTTACCCGTTGAGGCTTCAAAGCCTGTCGGGGCCCCCCTTGTGTGGCTGGGGTCCAGCAGAAAGCCCGGTCGCCCCCGGTGCTGTGAGCTACTTGCGTTGGACAAACGTAAGGAATCATCAGTGTAAAATGCGGGTTCTGCCCGGAGCAATGACTCGCGAACCTGCACTTCCCGTGCACTACGTACAATTCTGTTAGTTCTTAGTGAGAGGCAGTAAAGCCTCTTATCCTCGCTCAGGCAAGGGAGAATACTAGATAACCGTAGCATAGTTGTGGAATCGAGCATTTGTCCTGTCGCGCCTTCACCGGGGCCATGTTGAGACCCCACCAGTCGAACATCCGAAATGATCGCAAGAGGGTGAAAGGCTCGCGGATTTGGCTGCTGCACGAAGGAAAGGCCGAAGAACGGAGATAAGGCGGATGAACGCACGAAAGTGTGGTTGGCAAATGCCCAACAAGGTTTTTCTTGCCTCCCAACGCTGTACGGTCAGTATGTCCGTACACGGTATAACAATGTCTTTGTGTGGTGGAAGCAATTGAGGGGGGCTTTGTTTCAGGTTTTCTTGTATGCTGCGGCTGCGCAAGCGTGGCGGTCATGGTTGCAGGTACCCCACATCGAGGCTTGAGTGCTCGACGGCCTACTAGTCCAGTATGTAATAGCTAAGCGATGGTACGGATACGGTAGAGCCTGAGATGCTGTAGTTCAGCAAGGTAGACATCGAGGCTAGGCCATTCTGGCAGATTGTGACAGCTCCCCCAGGGGGCCCTGGGACACTTCCCCTTGTGACAGGTGTACCGCGTGTACACTAGCCAGACCGTGATAGGGATCAGCATTCTGGCCCTTGGTACCCAGTACTCCGCTGTCCACTCGGTTGGAAGAAACAAAACGGCGGAACCCATGTCAGGGGATCTGGTGCCCCGTTGCCGGCACTGGCGGATGATATGCCGGTCCCAAAGCAATGAGCCTTGCTGTGTGGGTCAGTCAAAGTCAGAGCCAGCACTATTGTCAACACGACTCGAGAATTTGCCTACTCATGGCCCCCTGACGCTGAGCCAATCATCAGGTTCAAAACTACCGATTCCGTGATCTGCGGAGGCAGCATCGTCCAAGAGTCCCAAGTGACGGCGGCGATCAGCGAGGGCCGGGCCAACGCCCGCTACTTGACTCGTGGAATTGTACAGTAGTTAACAGTCGAGACCACAAGCCCACGGGATAGGTTGGCATAGATGCCCTCTGGTGGTCTTCCCAAGGCAGTTAGCAGGTGGCTGAGCAGGTACTAGAGTGGTGGATAATGTTGACCTCCCAAATCTGCATACACATTTTTGAAGAAGCACAAGGTGAGGATTAGTGCTTGATGCTCCAGACTGGTACCTTCCTTGGCCAGTCAACGGAAAGGCACTGCACCAACGTCATTCAACCTGTACCTGAGTGAGGGGTTCCTTCCTTGCATCTATGCATCTCTGTCGTCAGTTCTTGTCGTCCTTGCGGCATGGCAGGTGCGCTCCCGGTGCCCACTAGCAGTCGCTACTATCTATTTAGTAGTCAATCGCTTCATCGGTCTGGCTCACTTGTCCTTGCCGGCTTGATCACGCGTGCGTCGACTGACATGGCTACTCAGCTGCCAGGCTGAAGTTGAAAGTGGTGTGATTTTCCAGACTACAACGGGCAAGGCTGAACGGCTAGCTTGATCGTTTTTACAGCTCCCTGTAAGATCCATGATAGTGAAATAATGTCGAGCTGAAAAGACTGTGAGCCTCACAAGACCGACCACATGCGTCTAAGAAGTTTGATGCTAGCAATGCTTGGGAGGTCCACTGCGCAATTTGCATGCCATCAGAAGTGAGGTACCCGAGCCGGGTAAGGCATACCATTCAATTCCGGAATGACGAAGGATTTGGTTCAGGATCATCGCCGTGCTCACTCAGGTAAGCATCGGGAACTGACCAGTCGGCCGCAATTGTGCAAGCTTCCTGCGAAATCCTTCCACGCACTGTCTCCAATTATTACTTTTTAAGAAAAATAAAAATAAAATAAAAAAGGCATTTTCTCATCGCGTCAGGCTTGGCGTTCCCGTCAATCCAGCCAAGTAGTTCCTTGAAATGACATATCGCGGAAATTTGATACAGTCTAAGTGTTGATCTTGTCTGGCTACCACGAGGTAGTCTGTTGTTGTCTCCGTACCTAGTGGGAAAACAAGTATGAAGGCATGGCTAGTGGCTACTTCCCTTAGGTAAGAGTGAGCTACCATGTGGGCGGGTGGTTTCCATATCCTGGGTAAGGAGGTTAGTGCAGCTGAACGGGCACCCGTCGGAATTTGGCGGCCACCCCTGGGTGTTCTGGAGCCAAGGACATAGGTAAGGTACCTAGGGCACCCAAGGTAGTACGTCCGTAGGTGAAGGAGACGATATCAGCAAGCGGCTAAGAGATGGGAAACCCGCCCGTACCTGCATTGTGAAGCATTGTACCGCACGGCGCGACTAGATGCAGGCCGAGTAAAGCCGCACCCGAACTTAGCTTGCCCGCACGTTCCCCGGCCGTAAGTGTACGAGCACGTGGAATAGATTATTTCAGAGCTGACGGAGCGAGGACGTGGGGAAATTCGAACCCTGGTTAATCTTGATGGAAAGGAAATATCCTACCAGGCCTGACCAACAACGGGCTGAGCCAACGGGCCCCCTTGCGAGCTCCCATTCTCGGCGACCCGGTAGGGGCTGGAGCCGAATTCGTCGTATTGGTGGTGTCAGTTAGCAGCTAGACCAAGATGCCCTAGGTAGCTAGCCTCGGGCCATGTTTGCAATATCGGGTTACCTCCCAAGCCTAGCCCTCTGCTCCGTTTTCCATGCGAATCGAGTCTTTACGGCAGGGAACGAGAGCGGAAGAAATGATCCGCTTGGGAAAATAGCAGAAGGATTATACGACTTCCTCAAGATGCATGGACAACTCTCTATTGAGGTGATAAATGCCCGGCTCAGCTGGAAGGCACTGACAAGGGTTTGATACTTCAACTCCACGGTAGGCGGCTTGGCCGCTTGCGGCAGCTTGACATCTGAGTCGGATGTGCATTAGCCAGTAGTTCGTATCGACCCGATCTGAACTTTGTAGTCTGCAGAGTCATGGCCCTGTAACGTTTGTAGGTTCGCGTCTTGTGTTCTGACACGCAGGCGTTCCGGTCATATCGTCACCCTCTCATATATGCCCACGCCTCGTCCGAACCGATAGCTGAATGCAGCAGGCCATTTTGTTTAAGGTAGTGGATTCGATACGTTCAGGGCGGCGGCCACCAACTCTCCCAAACGACGAGCGCTGTTAAATCAGGGGTGTTGGTTTCATTGTGTTAGTCGCCTCCCTTATCCCCTTTCCAGACCTCGAGAATTACACGAGTTGGCTCTTATGTCCTAGTGCGCTTCGCGGAGTCATGGAAATTTTCCCCATGGACTAGCTGGCAAGTCCAGCTTGGTAGGGGCAAAGGCCGTCGATCCCCCAGTCGCTCCTAGGTCGATCTGCACATGGAGCTCCCTGCGATTCATGATCCCAATGAATCAGTCCAACTGCACTTGCTTTATCACGGAATCAATGATTCCTTCGAATCTTACCCTGCAACCCCTTGTCTCTGCTTTCAAGACCAACTACTACAGTTCTTGATACTTCACTTGAGATACAGCTCTGAAATTTGGCAGATTTAATCATGTTATTCAGCAGCGGCTTCAAACTGTGCTGCTACACAAATATGGGCCCGGTCCAGGGATCCAGGGTCGTAATCAACCACGTGGAAGTGACGAACACTGGCACCAGAGTTTTGCTCATTTCCGTCAGACCGACCGTGGAAGCCCTAGCAGAGGTTGTTGTGGCACCTTGCCCAAGATAGCCCAGGCGTGCAGTCCAGTCCATGCATTGATAACGTCCCAAATATCCGGGGCCCTTCGGAGCCGGCGTTGGCACAGACCTTCGAGACTAAGCCTCAGAAGAGTCCCGATGCTTCGGGCATACGAAGTACAGCTACGAGGAATGCGGGCGAGAGGGAAATCCAGCTTGTCCCCGCCATGGATGAACCGATCGTATTGGTTGTCTTGTTAGTGTCCGCTGCACACTGATCATGCTGAATGGGCAATGCAACCAGGATTCGGGGACTTGACAGTCCGACACTAAACATAGGGCAATCTACAGCAAGAACCGGCAACCAGTCCGCCGGTGGTGGTGCTTCAGCAAGCCTCAAATCTCCACCATCAGTTGCTGATCCTCCGGCAACGCCACCGTGAACTGCTGGGAAGTCTTGGCTAGGGTAGTTCGTGCCCGTCTCCGTCGATGATGATTTCTGCATTTTCCTGACAAGAACGGAATTGTGGTGAAGGGGTTGAGCATGAAACAATATACAAGCAGCTACACGAAGCACTAGGTGCTCAGCCTACACAATCAGGAGGCAACGCAGGGAACCAATGATCGACCCTTAGCAGCGATGGCTTTGCCGGCTTACACACATGGCGTTTCAGGTCCGCCAGCTCAGCTCCTTTTCGCACAAACTAGTACCTGGTCTAAATTCTTACCACAGCGTAGCCCCGCCCCCCATGGACAAACCCAAGACGCCACCTCCGCCAGCAGCAACAGCGTTCACGTGATGATTTGCGCCATACCGTCAGGCATGCTGTCATCAACGACAGCAGCATTAACCCAAAGTAGTTAACGTTACGGCCGTCATCGAGTCAGCTGGTATCGTAGTCGAAAGGCTATCCGATCAGGGCTCTGGCTGAATGCAGGGAATGATACTGGTTGACTCTTCTCTATCCTTGATACTCAAGTTATTCGAATATTGTTCGGCAAAGTGCGCGTTGAATGAAGCACTGTTGAGGGAGTGGGAGGCTTGTCGCTTCGTCTCAAACACTGTTCGTTTGTCACATGTTTGCGCCGCCAAGGAAGCAGCACATCTCAAGGGTTTAAGACCACTGCCTGTTTCCAATCCCATACCCAAATTGTCAATGAGGAGTCAGGACTTGAGAGGATGTCTCCGTCACGTAGCTGCATTCCTGACGTAATCGGTGTTGACGATGTACCTGGATCGGAAGCTAGCCTGACTGCCGGCATTTCGATCTGGTGGATGAGTGGCGACCATCAATGCCCACCCAGTCTGGTACCTTTGTTGCCCTGCACCTCCGCATTCTGTCACCGTCATGACCCCGGGCCTCACTCATGAGAAGGTCGCACTGTTAGCAGCGGCAGTGATCAGCTGTTGGCCTCCAGCACAGAGGTCGTGGGTCGAATGGGTCTAAACCACTAGCAGGTAGATATGTACCTATTTCCAGGTACGGTATTCAAGGGATTCCTGGAAGAGAAGTGAGGCAGGCCTACCCCGTCCGGGTCGCGGATGATGCGATGGTTGCTGATCACTCGTTTCGCCGGAGCTACGGGGAAAAGGTTGCTAAGTGACGCGTGCTTTGCCTTCCAAATTGCTATCCATTGTTGACCCGTTGGTCTTGCTCGGGGCAAGAGCTTACCACATGCACCTACAGTACGGGCCGCTGAGGAAGGCACCTGATAGAGACCTGAGATTTGGCTTTTCCAGAGCCGTCATCCCGTCATTTCATCCTGCAACGGCAACTCCGTCCTTGTTCCCATCCCCGAACCAACAAATTCAATCGTCCGCCGACTGTCACTGTAATCATTGAAGCAAACATTGACGAGATATCACATATTCCGTACCAAGCAGCGACGGGCGCCCTCGTTCACCTCCTCGGCCTCCGAATTTCCGGCGCGTGGTGTACCGGGGTGTAGACCCTGCTCCTGGTGTGTGCCATTGGCTGCTACGCCCCTTAACTAGCCGCGATGCAGCAGGATGCACCAAACGCGGCGGACGATCCGGGGCCGCCATTGTTTCCTAGCGTTTCTCAGGTGGTGTGTAACTGGTGGCTAAGCTCTAGCACTCGAGTGGCTGCCCAGAGAAACGGTAACGATGCTACCGTGCAGGCCATCCTCCTGCAGCCACAAGCGTGGGACTAACCACTAGGATCGCCTCAGGCCACCACCACCACCACCACCACCGTCTCGTCACTACGGCATGGCACTCAGGTCTTGGACCAGATGCAAGAACGTCCGTGTGATGTAGGGTCTTCGGGAGATGCTATTCAGGGATGCCAAATCTTTGGTTGGCCTCGACTGTTCAGCTTCAAAGCGGGTTTGATCCCCGCCCTACAAGTCAAAATTGGTTGTAAACCCCGCCACGAGTCACGCTACCACAAACATTAAGCAAGCACGCCAACAGCTCAAACAGTGGCTTATTCGCGATTTGGAATACGATGTGCTCTTGCTCCTCCGCCGTTTCCTTGTCGTTGAACCAGCAAGAATTTGCAAAGCGACACTGTATCATGCAGGTACAGTGTTGAAACTAACGCCAGACGTCCAAAGAACAAGAATGCCACGAAGTGGCGCCGACTGGTCCAAGCGGCCCCAGCCATATCAGGAAATGGTTCAGTCTGTGGCCAATGATAGATTGTTCGATGTCTCTGATGAACATGCCTATCACAACGCTCGTCTTCGTGTATTATAATCACGAGGTAATACTCCGAGACTCCCATGGACCTCTTGTGGATTTGGCGAGTTCACAGCCCTGCTAGACCAGCTTTACCACCTGAATATGTTATGCGATCGGCGACTTGACTCGAATTGTTTTCAATCATATTCCTACAACCCCTGTCGGTCGTTGGGCCATTGCCGACAGAAACCTTGTTCCCTGACAAAATGTTGCAAAAGTTCTCTACGAGCCCGCGAGCAGCTTCTGAAAGCGCTATGACTGTGCTCATCGTGTCCAGATTCAGTCAAAGGCCAGCACTTGATATTTTCCGCAGCCAGGCCTCTTCAGCCCATGCGTTGCCAGTCATTGCCTTGCCTAGTCCTTGCCAGTCATAGGATTGCTTACATGTCTTTCCGGCAGTTGCAGGATCAAAGCCGATCCCTGTGCCGACGAGGCATTTTCATCCTCAACATGGAATGCCAAGGACATGTTGTTCAAACCGCGACGATGCATCAATGCCGGCACTACTAAAAAAACTTGGGCAGGTTCCAGCTACAGCCAAAGTACCGACAGTCGCAATCACCGTGAGGTTCCGGCCAGTATCAATTTCATCTCTTACAAGAGGAGCCACCGAACGACTTATGCAGATAAGTCCCAGAATATGTCGTCTCGGGCCTTATTATGAAGCGGACCCGAATCGAAAATGGCTTCTTTTGCGCCTGACTGGAGGACCGTTGCTATGGGATTCATCATGATATCAGCTTTCCCTCAGAATATGAATCGACTCGTCCTTCAAATCGGCTTTGCGAGCAACATAACTTGTGATGCTAGACGGGCCACGGTACAACCTACTTACACTTTCTCATACATAATCTCTACTCGCACTTTAGACCAATAGGGCAGTTGCCAATCACAATGGACCATGAGGATAAAAATTGCCTGAGGCGAACATGACTGGATGGCATCGGCAATGGCTGACATAGCACAAGGCAGCGCACAAGGGAACGTTTATCTCGGTACACGGCTGCGTTTTCGGCAGACGTACCTTAGACTACGGCACTTGCGATGAGGCAACTCCCGAAAAAGAACTTGTTTCAGCAACAACAAGACGCAACTTACCCAAGAAACATCGCTAAATAACGGATCTTAAACTATTAGCACTGATCACATGGTCGTGGATATCCACAGATACCATACGCCAGAAGCCTGATCTCAATACGAACAGGGGTTCGGCACGTATAGGACTAGGGTACAGTATACAACGAGCACCGGTCCCTGACCGTCTTATTAACGGGTAGAAGGTCTTATTACTGGTAGTAGAGTGGATGCTGCCCTCAACCTTGCTCTGGCCCCCACACCACTGGAGGTGAGTACGGTACGGTACTTGCTTCGGTTGTGTGATATCGATGGACATGTGGCCTTTCTGTTACAGCGATGCAGGAACATGTGTTGCATCGCGTTGAGAGAGCGGGATCTTCTCGTTCCGGAAAAACTTCAACCAGTACCACAATCTTGTGTTCAAGTTGTCAACGCAACAGTGCTTACGAACACCGGCACAGGCGAGACGTAGCAGGGAGCTCCGCAGGAGCACCTGCGGAGTTGCGAGGTAGACGGGGTATGAGTGGTATCTAAGCCTAGGATTAGGTTCTGCCCACCGTAATCCGTGCATACATACATGCACATGAGTTGCCTGCATCACCTTGTCGGGATTTCGCCATACGCCTACACTGGGCTGCAAGGTACGAAGCACCACCCTGCAGTCAGACCATGCCAAGGCACTACTACGGCTGTCCTTCAGATCTGAGCACACCGAATTCGACGGCCGCTCGAACGCATTGAGACGACCGGGGTGAACGAATAGCTCCCCCGGGTATCTTGTGCAAATGGCCTGATTTCCCCCACTTCGCTTGAGTCTCCATGGAACAAATTTTGATGTAACAGCACTCGCTACCAGCATTATCCAGATATGGATCATGCAGCGACACCGGCGGGCTACATCATGCATCTCGGCGGAGCTGTCTCGTCTCCTACTGGGAGTGAGGGGCAAAGGAGAGGGGGCAGTGTCCAGACTTGGAACGTGAGATCATACCCCACGGATCCGGTCTGCAGGATAGTGCATTGGGTTCATCAACCGGTACAGTGCTACAGGCATTATTCATTGACCTTGACATGATATCCTGCAGGTCAAGGCCAATGCCCCAGATATTAGGTGGGGGAAACCGAAAGCACATTTGGCCCCTCGGCGAGCAGCGACGAGAAAAGCTGTGGCTGGGAGTCCCGCAGCCGGTAGTCAAATCCCGGACAGCCAAACGCTCACGACGCGAAGTCCCCGATACTGCATCGATCCGTGGGTGCATATATGCAGGCGCTGGGGTTGTGACGATGTGTTCCGGCTGCGTATATACGCAGCTATGCAGTTTCATGTGCTTCAGGAACACCACGGGCTGCTCAACCCGACATCTCAGATTTCCGAGGGATGGCTGACATGGTACGATGTCAAGAGCAAAAAAAAAACCCGAATGCACTCGTCTGGATCGATGCAACCCTAACCTTCCCCCGCCTTGACTGCGTCCAGTAGGGTTATTTCACACCCTGCGGCCAATACATGTCTGGTGATGAAGTTTGCAGGAGACCAGGGACAAAGGCACAGGCGGTGTGATGTGACCTACAGGATCTCGACCACTTCTGTGATCAAGATGTTTCCAGATGGAGTGCAGAATACCACGCCAGCCAGCCACCCTTGCCATCGATGCAAGCCCAAGTGAGTACACTGTTTGAAGTCACTCACGCCTCTACGATATGAGCTTTACGGGGAGTTTAGGCTCGTTTGTTGCGTGCCGATCAGTGTCATCTACACCTCAGTTCAGCAGTGTCTGCTCCCAATGCTTGCAGAAAGGCGTCATTGGTCCTGGTTTCATCTCTGTCCCGGCACGTAGGGGCGTTTTGATGGCTCGAAGAGAGGCCATTCGACCTGCCGGCCTCCGTAGTTCTACACTGGCGGCCAATCCGAGTACCCGTCACCAATTTTCCAACTTGAAAACCTACCCTACTTAACTTTATAGGGTCGGCTTGCTCCCTGAGCCCTCATTCTATCCCACTCGTTCTCGTCAAGGATATTTCATACCCCGGTGTGTACTTTCCAACCTCAAAGCAACTTTGTCACTTAGGCTGAATGGTCCAACGAGTGAAAATCCAGTATACTAGGTGCAGTACGTGTGCTTAGACGCCTTGATCATGTAGGACATGACGATGAAAGTTGTGACAATGTCACGCGAAAGTGCAAAGATATCACCTACCCGGTCTCAAAGGAAGGCCTGCAGACGGAGTCTGTGCCAGTACGTGCCGGATCCGAGCAGCCTGCGACTCAGTCTGTGCAACCGAGGCAAGAGGCGGGACAGAAACATGCGCAACTGCCGGGCACTGTTGGCGCCTTCCGCCTGGTCGTACGAGACCGAGCCACAGCGCCATACACGATGGCATGGGAGACTTCAGCTTGACTCGGCTCCTGCGTCCAGCTACTTGCTACGGGAATAACACTTATACTTAGCTAAAAACATTTGGCAAAATCGAACCAACTGACGGCAAAACCACACAGATGTATGAAGCCAGGCTTGCATATCACGTCCTTGACTTGGCTTTCTTGACAGATGCCGCTCCTTGAGCATTAATGATGCACATGGGACGCTCATTGAACGTATTAATTCACCAAGTAATCATACACGGCTATGTACATTCATGTCGTCTATTTGTGCCTTCTCTCCACGGTCAGCGCGGGCGGAGGCATGGAGCCATACGATGTATAAGCAACCAAAGCGATATTATAAGAAGACCAAGTACCAACCTGGGTCTTTCTTCCAGCGTGTGCTTTGAACTTGATATAACGACAGGCTAGGGGGGTCACCGGGCATGCCTCACCGCGTCAATTCCCCTTTCTTGTCTTCGCTCTTTCAGACCCAGGTCGGGCCTACGCATGTATGTAACGAGAGCGATGCTGGCCTAGACTTCCTTCCAAGGTTGGTTCAGGAGCTGCTCGGGCACAAGTTCCTTGGGGCTACACAAACCGACAGAGAAGCCCAGCACTGCAATTGTCTTGTTCATGGGCGCATGCTCGGTGTTCATGGACTCAGCTACACCCATATCTGAGATGAGCACTTGCGACTTCTGGATCACTCGATTGGCCCGTTGAGCCACGGTACTGGCTAAACCCCAGGACTTAGAGTGTACAAAGTTAGCAAACTGGGTGCTTGGTGTCAGTTGAGTGGGAAGCATTGGCTCGCGAGCCATCAGATAAGCAAGTGCGTTTGGATTCTCAGCAAGCTTTGGACTAGGACACGATGAGTTGTGTGACCATCATGGAGATCCGAGAACGTGTCATGCCGCCATTTGGCGGACTCGGCTGAATATGAGAAACGACTTTTCACATCAATGAGAAATCAATGACAACGTTCTCCCTCGCCTTCTTTGTACTATATGTTCCGTGTACTACGGGATTTGGGTCCAAGGAACAAAGACATTGGTGTGGCCCGGTCCCAATGGAGGGCAATACTTCGAGGACGTCATGTGCAGCCTACTTCAATGTGCGTATGCATGCTTCAGCTTCGCCAGTGCCTACGCACGGAGGATGCACCAGGGTGGGTTGGAAGGATGGCCATCTTCAGCCGCGTTTCGTCGCCACTGGAAGAGGTTGTGGAATGAGAGGCAAGCAAGGGCAAAGAGGAAAGAGAAAAGTGCACCGCCCTAACGCTGCTCTTCCCGAGAAGGGCTAGGAAGGTCTCGCGGGGAGGCCACGGAACAAGACGAACACGCACCACTGCATAAGACTTACGACTGATCACCTGCAGGTTGTTGCTTGAAATGGGCGTCTGGAACCTAGGCTGGCTCGATTCAAAAAAGCCCGGCAGAAGTTTCTTTTGCGAGGGTGGCTGTTGAGATAACGGCTGGCTGACGAAAAACTTTCGTCGCTATGCTTTGTTTTTCCCGTGCCACTACGCCGGCGTTACATTGAGCCCAGACGACTTTGTCTTTCTGCCTGCTCAGACAAGCAAGAGCAGGGCGGACAATTATAAATATTTCATCGGATGCTGATGCTATCCTCCGTGAATGCATGCTGCCACTTAGCCGCATGCGGGATCGGAGGAGAGGGAGATGAAGGAAAGCCGCTTGTGTAACAGCTCAGCATATCCAGACTCGACTCGGGCCGCGCACGATGCATTCTCTGTTGACTTGCCGCTGCTGCCGCTGCTCCGAATCAAAACTCGCCCACATCTTGGGCAACATGACACGCCCCATTGCGAACCGACGTGGGTGTACGACATCCACAACCGCATATTGTGTCCAGGTAACACGTTGTGACCCCATGGATATGTTATCGCAGGACCTTGCCATGCATTGGCAGCTGCTCGCAAGGTCTGCCGTTTTGTTGAAGTCGGTTCTTGGTGCTGCAGGCTGGAAAGTATTCACATCATCCCTGACAAACTCCTTCATCATTCATCGCCTCGGGGAGCGGCCTGGACAGCCTGAGGCCCTGTTGGTCCGTTGGTCCTGTCAACAAATCCTCGCAGGGTCTTTGCCATCCAATATAGTGGAGAGGCCTGATTCACCTCAACCTGGGAGGCATGCCATGATCGATGTATTGGTCCCCTCCCCCCCCGGGACCCCCCCGCGGCCCCTCTCTCCCACTCCTCGCGATCCCCGCTCGCTCTGCGCGACTGCTCAGGTGTCCCATCCAGCTCTCATGAGTAACCACTATCCGGATCCTGGGAATGGCCGCAGAGCGCGAGAGTGCGGAGTGGGGGGTGGGGATGAGTCTGAAGGCGGTGGTTTGGATTAGACAGGTATCATGGCTTTGCGTTGGATGGCCTTCGGGATCTTGATCCGAACCCTGAACCAGAGCTGTCATTGGTATAGTCAGAAATTGATGAGGGCAAAGACGCAAAAAGAAAACATGAGAGGGGGAGGGGGAGGACGAGGGGGACTGCGAGACTAGGCAGATGTATCCGTTACTAATCCGCAATAGGATCCTAGACCAAGACACACAGGCCTCCTCGATCTATCAGATTCAAAACTCTTCCTACTTTGTTTTTCCTTTCCTCGCAAGACATTGGACAGATGCTTCGCCATGGACCGCCTAGCCCCGGAAGTGGCTAGGGTTGTGAGTTCCACCAGCTTCGCAAGCGACGTCAGGGATGCAAAGTTATCTTTGACCCATCGAGAGCTGGATTCGACTTTGATTCGCCTTGTCTACACGACACCGATACCTGGTTCGCTCGACCCCTTTGGTGGTGGAGAAGGGTGGTCAGTTAAATAAGCGAGAGAGGGAGGAAAAAGCAATTCGCGGAACGCGTGGCGGCAACGAGGAAAGAGATAAAAAGAAGAGCGGGTTGTCTCTGGGCCATGTCAAGCCGGGACTTGCCGTCATACGAAAAAGTTAGAGAACTGCATTTCTAAATATGGGCATTGAAACGTACGGCTAGCCGGCAAGGGACAAGGGACAAGGGACAAGGGACAAGGGAAAAGCAGCCCTTGACAGCTCGGCTATGTCAACGAAACCACTCCAGACAACGAATTCCAAGCGAACCCGCCCCCGACCCTGTTAAGGAGTTGTCTGACGGGTTGCTTTTAGTGCGCGGCAGTGTCCACCAGCGAGCGCACCCGTGGAGATTGAGATTTCGACTGCCGTGATGAACTAACCTCGTTGCATGCAATTTTGTTTAATATAATGTTGCGGTAACGAGCTATGACCTACGTCCCCGCCGACAAGATGGCACGATGAGGCACTACCCTGCCCATCCTGCGGCGCCGATCCCAGATGCACCGCCCTTGCACTGCAACGTCGGGTAGGGATGAGGATTGTTCGTACCGGTACTGGTCGTGGTCACAAATGACGATTGGAATGGGGGAAGGGGAACACGCCTTAGGCAAGGGTTGGAGTGGTACGCGCGGTGAGTGATGGGACATGCTGCGGTCGACATCCACGTCAACGATGGTATGATTTGCGTACCCATCAGATGCACGTTGGAGGAGGTCGGCGACGACTGAGCGCAGCATGGCCGGACAAGATTTCGTGCATGGCTGTGTCGAGTTGCATGTCAGAGATGTGTTTGTTGTGTCTCGAGGACACTCTAGGGTAGCCTTGATATCCACGACAGCCATGTGCGCTGATACAACATCGTGAAGTAGTATAACCAGTTCCCATCTTGGCAATGGTCCACCCTTCATGGTATTGTACTTTGTATAATATCTTATTGTTCAGTGTGACAAGATCTAGGAATCGGCCCTCTCTTGTTGGATCTCCCCGTTAGCATCACCATCACCCTCCTCTGCGCTTGTAAGTCCTTGCCTGATAGCAAGCACACTGTCAACAATGACAGCGTCGATCCCCTGCTTAACCTGGCGCTATGCGATTGTCAGCTCACCATCTACAAAGATGTACGTAAACTGCAAGGTTTCTTCAACTCACCTGCACCATTCCCGGATCGTTGTTCAAGGTGCCGTAGCTGACGCAGACAAGTCCGTTCTCCTTGACCACGCGGACCAGCCGCGGGCTGTTGACAAAAGGCTCCGCGGCAGATACAATGCCAAGAAGATTCCACCTGCTGGCGAAGCGAATGGCCTCCTGCAGAGACGACGCTCTGATGTCCCCCACCGGGCTGCACCCGGCGTCGGTAAGGAAGAGGATGGGGATACAAGGTTGCTTGAAGCTCAGGCAGAGGCATATATCTGGGCTGAAGGAACTGAATATGATGTGGCGCTCCCCAGCCAGATCATAGACCTTGGACAGGACCGTGTCGCAGAAGGAGTTGAGTTCCACGGCGTACGTGTCCATGTCGTGCTCTTCGCTCTCGTGCAGCATGGGGTACTTCATCTCGATGTTGAAGCCAATGTCCTCGGGCAGCTCCCGGAATAGGTCCTCGAGCGTAGCGAACGGGGCTTGGATGAAGTGGCCTCGCGAATTTGCCTTGAACCCCTTTTCCTTGAAGTCCCTCGTGTGTTTCATCCGCTCATCCATGGCCGCCGAGCCAGTGCCCGCGTACCCCACGGAGAGAGACCTCTTCGGCTCCTTGAAACTATTGCTCCGGGCTCGAAAGGACGGTCCTCGCTCAGCGAGTTCTATCGACACGTTAGAACGCCCCGAGGCACGCTTCTTATCCGGGTTGATGTGGAGGAATTGTTCCAAAGTAAGCGTGTGGACGGGAGCATCTATGCCGGTCTCGCTGACCAAGAAATCGTGGTAGATGACGGGCACGTGGTCCTTGGTCAGCTGCACGTCGAATTCGACATATTGTGCCCCCAGGTTGGCGGCCGCGATGAACGACGGAAGGGTGTTCTCGCCTAGCTGCAGTGACCGGCTCGTTGTCATATTCTTGCCGAGTCCTCTGTGGCCGATGAGCATGGTTGAGGCCAGTTTCTTCCAGTAAGTCTGCCGCGAAGTAATTTCGATGTTAGGGTGGTGGAAGGGCGTGATGACCGAGAAGTTGAAGTTGACGCTGCCGATGATATCAAAGCTGCTCGAAATGATGGGGACACAAACGTCGCCCTGCAGATTCATGCGCCGAGTACCAATGGTAGGCTTCACAGAAGACAAGAGTGCCGCTGCACGACCTATCTTGTTCCTCTCGTTCCCCGAATACGTAGGCACGAGATCAAAGAGAAGTTTTACCTTGGTAGCATCTTTCGTGGTGAAGACGATGGGCTCTGTTGAGATGTTCTCCTGGACGGGAAGGTCGATGATGGTCGGTTCCCCCTGAGCTCCATCCGCGCTGATGACAATTGACAGCGCCGTATCCAGCAGAGTGCTGTGAGCCGCGTTCAGGGGAACGTGATCCAACGTCACTGCTTCTAGGTGCTTGCGCATGTCCATCGATCCAAGACTAACGAGGACTAAACTGTCCTTTGTCAGGTAACGATGTCCGAAAGACTTTACCGGCTCCGTTGACCGCGGGCCGCCAGTCGTTCCGTTCGAGCGGCGCCCATCGATCGACGAGGATTCTGTTTGCGCCGCCTCTTGAGCTCTGGGGCTGCTGTCTATCTCGCGAGTACAGGGCGCTAGAAGCTGGGCAATCGCCATATGACCCCTCAATGCGGCATGTTCTTTGGCAGTCCACCCGGAAGAGTCAGGTAGTGATGCATCCGCACCGGCATCGAGCAGACGCTTGACGACGGAGAGAGATCCGTCCACGGCAGCAACATGCAGCGGTGTCCAGGAGTATGTGTCCTCTGGGACATCTAGGTTCAGCTTCTCACCACTCTCTTCTATAATGACCTTGGCACATTCGTCGTGGCCGTATCGAGCAGCAACGTGGAGAGCTGTCTCGCCTGCCTTGTCTGTGGCGTTGACATCTGTGCCAGTATCCACTAGAAGCTTGACAATGGCAACATGGTTTGACTTGACCGCCAACGCAAGCAGGTGGGCAGTATTGGACTCGATCTTCTTTGTCTGACCGTCTGTCTCGTCAGCGTCCGCGGCAGTTCCCTCCTGGAGCAGTATATGAGCCGCAAGAGCGTGTCCACCGCGGATGGCAAGATCCAGCGGCCCATTGCCATCGTTGTCTTGCCATTCAATGGCACTTACTCCCTCATCGGCGTTAAGCTGACCCCATTGTTGCATTCGGGAGTACAAAATTTTGCACACCACTGGAAACCCGTACTGCGCGGCGTAATGCAGGGGCAGACGCCCGAAAGAATCACGACGAAGCAAGACGGAACGCTGGACTGGCGTGAGCTGATCGAGAATGAACACGAGAATCCGGACAGCCTCGTCAGTTTCATCCAGCAGATCGGCCTGGCTCGCGTCCAGTGCCACAGAGGGAGTGGCATTAGCGAAGCCTGGGTTGACGGCTTTGTTGTTGTTGTGAGTCGTAGCCATCATGGAAAATGAGCCAGCCTCCTTTTCAGGAACTACAGACTTGGTACGGCCAATGTGAAGGACCAGCCGATGGATACAGTTCCGGGCGTTGATGTCGTCGGATTCGTCGAGGTCCTTGAGGATGCCAAGTAGGTACGAGATGCAGGATTTGGAGCGAGACGAGATGGATCGCTGAAGCAACGACAGCAGCAACGACTGTGTGTTGGGTTCCGAGGCCAGCTTGACTTGGTCAAGGTTTGCTTTGAGCGACGTGACATCATCCGCACGAACCGCCTGGTCGAGATTGTCGAGCTGTGTTGACGGTATGTTGAGCATCGCCTGGTTGGAAACACGACCCAACGACCGTGCTGACCGATCAGAGGCCGAATCATCAATGTTTTGGGCATCGCCAAGCACCGACAACCAACGGTTAATCTCGGTAAGCAATCTCGTGATGTTTGTGTCCTTAGCAAAAGGCTTCGGATCAACCTTGGTGGAGACGTAGCTCTGCTGGGCCGAGATACCAGAAACGTTCTTATCTAGCTTCTTGGTGATCTTGACGAAGCCTCTGCGGTTGATTTCGCCAAACCACTGCAAGTTCCTCAGCTGCGTCCTCAACTCGAGAAGCGCCGCCATGACCTCCTCAATCTCATCAGAGTCCAGGGTGGCCACGACGTCGGGGACACGGCCGTAACGATTGTACAAGAGGTTCAAGCGACGGCAAGCGTCGGCAAACTTCTTGTTGAAGAATGAATCAACATCCTCGAGGTTGCGGTCAAGGGCGAAGAAGAATTCTTCACGGAAGGGTTAGGTAACGTGACACAACCGACTTTCAGGAAGATCACTTCAAAGGGATCTGGAACATCTTACCGGCGATATCAACCTGTTCTCCATTCTTGACCTTTTCAGCAGCGATCCTGACAAGCTTCTTGAGGCCCTTGTAGTTGATGTAGAACCCAGCCCACTCAGGGACCTGGTTCCGTGGAAGGCTGTAGCCGGACATAGTCAGTACGGTGGAATATGAGAACGATGGTATTCGCCATTGGCTGACATACTTTCTTCCAAACTTCATGATGCAGGTGCCCGTATCTGGGCACGGGCGCGTGTCTAGAGCTGTTTATAAATATGCAGTTCGTGTAGCCATAGGTCGAAGGTAAAGTAAGAAGCAGTGAAGCTGCAGTAGGACCGTTTCCATGTAAAAATATGCAAAAAGGCTCAATCCACGAATGTAGCGAGCTTTGTTTCTATGCAAACCGCTTGACAGCAATGTTTTCGTCGCTTGGTTAAGGACAAGACAAGCGCCGCACGTAAAGTCGGGATCCAGGTGCTAATGATACCCTTTGAGATGGAATCGCGAGGGGTCGGTGAACAAGACTTCAATGGTCGTCTCGATGGTGATTTGAAGGCACAGCCATGGAAATAGCAAGGAGAATAAGATGATAAGGGGGGAGTTGACGACGGGAAGAAAGCGCACGAGGTTCTGTACTGTAGGTGTAGGGTCGGAGGGGAGGTGGCCGCTCCACTCTGTTACCAAGAGACTCGGAAGCTACCTTGAAAAACTAGCAGGACGCTGTACCCAAGCACTAGAGATAAGTATTTCGGCATACAAAAAGGGTGCGATAAATACGAGCACCCTATGTCATTGTACCTACCCAAGTGCTGAAAATGGTGTTTTGCACTATTATCTAGTGTGCCGTTTCAGCAGGTGTGAATGACCTTGATCCCTTTCACGAAACAACCATTTCTTTGTCTAACTTTTCAGCAACCTGGGGTTGATCGACTAGGAGAGGCGGTGCAGGTACTGTCACGATGCCTAGGTCATCCATAGAGTCTGTCTGTTCTTATCCAGCTTGCGCTGTTTTCCCCATTCCGTGTTAGGAGGTAGTGAACGAGTAAATAGGGAGGGTCGAGAGTCAAAACTCCCCGTGCACCTGTCCTCTACTCTCACTGGATCCGGCACCCCCCTCACACACCCGCTACCCAGCGCAACTCGCGGAAATTCTCTCCATTTTGCGTCATCACCGGGTCTCGTCGCATACGCTACAGCACTCCGTAATGGGTCTTGACCACTGTTAAGTAGGGCTCATATGCGACATGTTCGGGAGCCACAGTGGGATCTTCTACACTACTAGTGGTCACTGTCACCCGTGTGTGTAGAGTCTGGGTCATATTCATGACACTGTATTCCGCATGAACAATTTCAAGTACGGACTTGAACCGTTCTAGTCGTATCCCACCTGCTATTTTTACAAGGTATGATAACATAATCAGCCCGCTTACTGCAAGTATGTCGCATAGCCCGTGACCCCGGCTGTTGTACATGATCTATCTGTATACTAAGAGAAAAGCCACAACTTCCACGACCTAGCATTCGAGGTCCAGGTCGAAGGCTGCCATGAAGATTCATTGTCCCCTCGGTACTCCGCCTGCTCCTCCACTTTTATAGGAAGGACCGAGGGTACTTCGCCCGCCGAATGACCCAAGGACATCTTCGGGCTAGCATCGAACTCCTGGCAATGTTTTATAGCATCTCTGGTCGCGGCCCCGTACATTTCGCAGCTCAAAAGAATATCAACCGCCTGTCGGTTGAGCTTTAATGTAATGTCGATTCCCTCCTCGGCCAGTGCCATCGTCACTGGTGTGCCATAAATAGGCATATCTCTTGCTGCCTCGAGAAGCCGGTTTCGCAAACTGTACACGGCGGTCGTGACGCGCAGGATCTCCCCGTCCAATACCTGAAGTTGCATCGATCGGCTCTTCCTGGTACCCAATCTTCTCCTGAGCTTGCGGAATTCCTCCGCCAAATCGGGACGGCGGTCTGACGCTATCGCACTCGCTCTCTCCAGTGCCGACAGGAGCTGCTTTAGCTGGAGCCTGGAAATGCGCACAAATATCAGGGTTTCAACTGGCACTTCTCGATACGTTGGGTGCAGGTTCAGCATGTCGAGAAACAGGTGGAGGTGCCAGACAACGTAGGAATATGAGTAGTTATCCAGAACCTCCATCATTTCAGGCCAAGTCTCGCCAAGATTGGCCAGGTCCTGGATGAACCGCACGGCACCCGCCATATCCAGGTTCCACTTGCAAGTATCCAGCATGTGCCTGACAGTTTCAAAGTTTACCCGCACTCCTGCACGGACGCTAGCCCAGAAACATGCCACGGCTGCTCCCAACATCCTGAACTGCGTGAACCCGCGTATGAGCGTTTCTGTTGCCGTGCTGTTGATTGGAACATGCATCCAAACATACGTTGGTCCCCACGTCCACTGCTTCTCGTTGGCGGTCCGGACGGCTAGGAGGGGGTTTTCATAAACATGTTCGATCGCGTATCTCTTGAACTTTCCACCAGAAACCTCGTCCCATCCCGTGATGCAGGCCACGCTCCGCAAGAACTCCGAACGCTCTCTGCTTTGTGTGTAGTGGTTGAGGATGGCAGCAAAGGTGGTTGGTGTCGGCTTGGACATAGTCTGGTAGTAGAATGAGTTGACGACGGCTTCGGAAAAGCGGCTTAACCCAGCCTTGTCGAGAGCGACCATGAGCGTGTTGAATGAGGTGATGTCGGGGGCGAAAGGTACAACAAGCAGGTTGTAGCATATTCTTCCCACCCTCTCTTTGATGGGCACTCCCTTCTCTGCAACAATGGCTCGTAGCTGCTCATTAAGTTCTAGCATTTCCTTTTGGGCGGCTTCTGGGTTCACCGAACGAAGCGAATACCGGGGATAGCCTTGGGCAAGAAGCTGTACCGCCTGCTCAAAAGCATGGAATGCCTCGGGCTTTCTAGGGTCGCGACCTGCATCAACCGTCCTGACCTGTGAATTGACAAACGTCATGTGAGCTCGTCTCAGCAGCGACATTGTGAGCCCCATGATTGACCGCTGCTCGTAATTCAGATGTTTTAGGCTCGTGGCATGGCGAGATTCATAGAGCCCTTGCTGCTCCTCTTTCAGTAGCGTTTTTTCAAGTTCATTATACACAGAGTCCCTGGTCGGCGCTGCATGACCAAATCTATGGGATGGCACTCTCGCGTATAACTCCCTTGCTTTTCTCGTCTCTTGAGAAAGGTATGGCCGTCGCGGGGTGCTTCCATCATAATCGAGGATCTGCGTTCCAAGGACCTCCTTCATAGTTTTCCATAGTATATCCAGCTGATCTATGTCCAGATCTGAGTTGTTCTGCTGCCAGTTGGTCAGGCGGGGGGCCGTGACCTGCGCAAGCTCGTTTCGGGCTTCTTCCAGCTGCCGCCCAAGCTCGCTCCGACGGTCTTCCTTGCGAATAGCATCGACCACGGCGGCAGTAGCAAGTACAGAGCTGTAGCAGGCTGTGAATATGTCGGCGAAGGTCGGTTTGCGTCGCTGAGCAGCGGTCGTGGCTCTCCTACCAAGCCCGGTAAACGTATGTCGGCACGCCCTACACCCGCACGAATGGGCCTGGCCAGCCCTTGACCAGAGCGATTGCATCTCAGCCACGTCCGATCGACCAATTCATGGTGGCTATGCCGAAAAGGACGCCTGCCGGCATTCAATTGGGGTTTGTAGGATGGTTGGGATATGGCGCCTTTTCCGTGAGAAGGAAGCGGAAGTCGGCTAGTGCAGGTAAGGCGTGAACATTCGATGTGGGAACCCCTGCAATCTAGTTGGATCACGTGGTCTTCCTGCGAGTATCTAATGAGGCACACCCCATTCTAATCCACCATGTCAGTGGGCAGGTAGAAAGAGTTATCGAACCGTCGAGACAAGAGCTTGGCTATCTTTCCGGCTGGATTCTACACTGTCTGCGGCTTGACAAGATGTTTGCCCTCTTCCTCACCGCAGAGCTCAACGGGTACGTGACGATTGCATGGGTCTTTTGATCAAGTATGGCCGCTCAAATGGTAGTGCAGCGTCAACAACCTTCGACCCGCGGATTCGCAGGAGAACCCATTCTGGTACATGTTCAAGGTGCAATGCACGTCATGTAGGGAGACACATGCCAACTTCGTTGGAGTCAACCGCTTTGTAGGCAGCACCTGGCGCTCTAGCCAAGGACTTACATGAGAGCCCGCTAACCGGAAGCCCTGCGCAGGAAGACAATGCGATGAGCGGGAGCCGCGGAGAGGCCAACTTCGTCTGGAGGTGTAAGAACTGCAAGGTAGGAGCATCTGGTTACCCCACGATGAGAGGCTTCTTATTGATGAGAGTCCATTAAGCGAGAATCAACGGCAAACATCAAGACCAGCCCATCGCCATATGAGGGAGCAGACCCACCGACGAAGCAGAAGCTCTTTGAGTTTGATTGCCGCGGGCTCGAGTTCACAGAATTCCGGCCAGAGGTAACGTCTTCCTCTCCACTCGAACTCATGGTAGACCATCAGGCTGACACGGCGATATCATGACAGGGCGAGTGGCTAGTTGACGGCGCTGATTCTGGCACCAAGTTCACCGGGGTTGAGCTGCTGGAAGGAGAATGGTATGATTATGACGAGAAGGCAGGGGATGAGGTGAGTATCAAAGAGCTCAAATGGGAAATTCGGCGCGCCTAAAAGAATTGAATTGAAATGAAAATATGTTAACCTCGCCGTCGCTTTCTTTACTACCTTATACCTTGCTCGAACGTGGCAGTACATCTCCAGGGTAGGTAGGCGCATACCTTGATGGACAACGGCGTAAGTTTTTTCGGCTGTCGATAACTTCTTTCACCTGCAAACCTTGCCAGTGTCGTCTCCCCAATGGCGTCGCTACAGTCCCCCGAAGCGTTGGCATACCTTCACGATGCCGCTCACCTACTCCGCGCATTAGCCCCGGAAACATCCGCCCACCTGATGAGTGTTCGCAATCGATTGTCCTCACAACAGGGCGTTGGTATGGCGGACGTGCAGCGGCAGCAAGTGTGTGCCATCTGCGGCCACATCATTGTCCCCGGCCTTGGCTCGACCTTGCAGCTCCAAGGGCGTAGGTTGAGTACTCGACCTAGGAGACGAGTCAAGGAACGACAGTCAGCCTTGGCTTCATCCGGGCCGATGAAGACCGTAACGTGTGGACTCTGCAACCGCAAGACGAGCATCAGCGTCGGCGCTCCCGGACCTGCCTCACGTCGCGGCGCTCACAGGGTCAAGAAAGAAAAGAAGCCTGACCAGGCGCAAACCCCGAAAATGACGATCAACGCCAGCAGCAAGAAGCGGGCCAAGAATCGCAAGGCTGGCCTGCAGGCTCTCTTGTCTGGCCAGCAGCAGACGGCTAGCCCACTCAGCCTGGCAGACTTCATGAAGAAGTGAAGCCTATGGGAGCGTCCACCATGATACTTGGAAGTCTACTGCCCGATAGTCGCCTTACGACCTTCTTGCGGAGGTATATTAGAGCCATCCTCTCTAAGGCAAAGCACTGGCTCGTTGAGGCCTGGTACTATCAACGCTAGCAGCCTATGGCGCATGGGGCCCACGAGCACCTTCTGGAATCCCAAGGGTCAGGTTAGCCCATGACAGCATAAGCCTTGCCCCTCCAAAAATTTCAAGAAAATCCCCAGAACCCCTCCATCCATCCTCCCACCCATCGCATCCCCATCCGAACCACCCATTCATTTTCCAACTTTGCGCTTTTTGTCACCGCAAAGATGGCTTCCACCGACCAGACAAAGGAAACGAAGCAGAGTCCTGCCGACTTCTTCGAGGCGATCGGAAGCAGGGTCGAGGCTATGGGAACCTCGACAAACGGCGCTGCGACCGAAGATGACGATGTGAGGCCCGTTGACGAGATCGAGTCTTTGTGCATGAGTTGCGGCAAGAATGTGAGTCGAGACGTCTACCACACCCCTTCATGTCGTTGACTAACAAGGTCTTCGCACGTCTAGGGCATCACTCGCCTACTTTTAACCACCATTCCCTACTTCCGCGAAGTTGTCATCATGTCCTTTTCCTGCGAGCACTGCGGTACACAGAACAACGAAATCCAAGCCGCCGGAACAGTCCAGCCCAGAGGCACACACTACGAGCTGCGCCTGACTTCCATCTCCGACTTCTCCCGCCAGGTCATCAAGGCCGACAGCGCCACCGTCAAGTTCATCGAGCTGGACCTCGAGATCCCCGCCGGCCGGGGTCAGCTGACCAATGTTGAAGGTCTTCTCACAACCGTTGTCGACGACCTGGAAATGGGGCAAGAAGCGCGGAAGTCGGCCACGCCAGAGGTGCACGACAAGGTTGCCGAAATAATAGCAAAGGGCCGCGCGATGCTGGCTGGCGAGTCGTTTCCCTTCAGAATGTACGTCGACGACCCCGCCGGCAACTCGTTTATCGCTCCGGACCTGAAGGACGGCGTGGGCAAATGGGAGAAGCGTGAGTTCGTCAGGACTCCTGAGCAGAATGCCGCGCTGGGTCTTGCAGACAGCGACCCTGCTGCGGATGCCGCCAACTCCATATCGGGACTGACGGCGGACGGCGAAATCATCCCCAATGAGGTCTACAATTTCCCCGCAACTTGCCCCGGCTGCATGCACTCTTGCACAACACACATGAAAATGGTAGACATCCCCCACTTCAAACAAGTCGTCCTCATGTCCACCGTCTGCGAAGACTGCGGGTACCGATCCAACGACGTCAAGACGGGCGGCGAAATTCCCGAGCAGGGTGAGAAGATTACCCTCACCGTCGAAGACTCCACAGATCTCGCCCGCGATATCCTCAAAAGCGAGACGTGCGCCCTCGAGTGCCCCGAGCTCAAGCTCCAGGTCAACCCCGGCACCCTCGGCGGCCGCTTCACCACCGTCGAGGGCCTGCTCACTCAGGTCCGCAACGACCTGCACAGCCAGATCTTCGAGGCCAGCGGGTCCGGCCACCACGGCGGCGACTCCTTGGCTTCAGAGGAGAAGAGCCAGTGGGACGCCTTCTTCGACGGCGTCGACGCCGCCATCCGCGGCGATAAACCCTTCACTGTCATCCTGACGGACCCCTTTGCGAGCAGTTACGTCCAGACCCTGGTCGACCCGCCGCAGCCGGATCCCAAGATTCAGAGGCAGAACTACGACCGAACCGACGAGGAGGAGGAGGAACTGGGCTTGAAGGATATGAAGGTAACGGATTACGAGGAGCCAGAAGCCACCAGTACAGAAGAGAAGAAAGTCGGTGCTGATGCAGCAAACGAGACCTAAGATCTTTTTAGGGTTTAGAAAGCGAGAAAAATGAAACAAGTGATTCCCCAGCGACTCCTGTGCCTATAGATATGCGCTCGCCTCTAATTTACACCATGGCTACTGCACAAATCGGGTCAGGTCACTTTATCACATTGCAAAGGCCGAGGTAAGGGGGGAAATAGGCATTATACCTAGGAAAGAGGGAAAACTGTCTGCATCCCATGGGTATATTTCGACAAGCCTTGGCTCTCGACACGGCACCGCACCGTTTGTACGCGCGTGCAAAATCCTCCACTCCGGCAACACCCTCCCCCGAAGCCTATCTCCTGCCGCAAACTTGCACACGAACCAGCGCTCACCAGCCGGCCAACGGCCGGCATGGCATTACAGATTCCGCCGCGGTCGTCTTGACACATGGGTTCTTCCTGATGGAAGAAGAGGGAGGAAAGTACGGAAGAAAGAAACAAAACAGGAACCGGGGGGAGGGGGCTTCGCCAAACATGATACACCCGAGGACTGCGACCCGTTGTCTTTACAAATCAGCGTCTTGGCGGCCCTCTGTCCGACCCTAAGCGTACGCAGAGATTTGGTGAATCCCTGGCTTCGCCAACATCGTCCTAGGCATTGTTGGTAATCTGAGCCAAAATCAAACAAATATGTGCTCCTTGGATTACATTGGATTATGGGGAAGAAACCGGTGAGGGCTTATTGAAAATCCTGTAGAAAAGAGTCCATTTCTTTTTTTTTTCTTTTTGCGCAAAAGGCCGTCGTCCGTGGCATGACATTACGGTGTTCGTCTCCAATCAAAGCAAGCAAACCAACAAATGATTCTCTCCTGCCAACTGCCGTAGCTAATAAAACACAGCCGAGAGGGGCAGTCTAAGGAAGCTTATGCCTTGTGCAATTTGGTGAGACTTGGCTGGCAAGAGAATCCAAATCTCGTGGGCAGTTGAGCCACAAACGCGGCGACGAGAGTCCATTTGGACTCGCGGCGCACCCAGTTTAAAAGAAAGAGGGCTTGGTGAGAACCCGGTACTCGACATAGTCCTCGTCGTCGATGTTGATGATCGTGCCTTGAGACACGAGCTTTCCCATAAAGGGCCCTGTCGTTTTACGCTCGTACTTGATTCCACAGTATATCTTGGCATCTTCCGAGGTGGCTCTCATTCTCAGGTTCTCCTGGCGGGCCCAAACCTCGTTGAGCCGCTGCAGGTCGGCTGTTTCATGTAGCTGAACTTTCCCGTTAACGCCATTCGTCAAGTCGGGCGAAGATGCTGTAGTGACGGCCGCCGCAGCACGCTCCCGTTGGCCTGCGTTTCTATCGGCGCGGCCCTGGGCAGCCTCGATTCGAGCAATCTCCCGCTGAGCAAGGGCCGCAGTGCGTTCCAAGGCATCACCTCTAGGACCTCGGCCCCCTGCGGGGTGCTCAGCTTCGTTCAGGGAATGTCTAGTAGGGCGTGGTTCGACTCTGGATAGAGCGCGGCGAGAGTGTTGCGGCTCCTGGCCCTCAAGCCCAGCCTCGTCTTCCAGATGGTCTATTGACTCATCCGCCTCGGCGCCTTCTCTTGCTGCAGCTGGTGCGAGTGCTTGAGGCTTTGCATTGTTTGCGAGCTTGAGGGTTGGAAGACTTGCACGTAGTTTGCCTTCCTTGACCGCAAACTCCTCATTTTTGCTGCGCTCCTCCGGCGACTCGCCATGGTCTAGTTGATACTGTCGAATGCGACAATACTCCTTGATTTCATTACGGTCCAAGCCTTTCAAGTGGCTGTCGAACGCGACCTCGTCCCACTGTATCCAGAGTCCTCCAGCACCAAGAGGGAAGTTGCCGTCAACATAGCGCCCGTCTCGTGTTTCGCGCACCAGTTTGACCCGAAACATCTCATTCTGGCTCAATATGCCGTAGACAGCATGGCGGTTCCTCTCCTCGGGTTCCTCCGACTTGGTCCAGCAACCGAGCAAGATGCGGGTAGGGCGTGTGCCGTCGAGCGGATCAAGCGCGCTGGACTGGCGCTGATTCTCGTTGTGTTGAGTTGGGGTGATGCCGTTGGTAGGGGAAATCGGGCCATTATTGACCGGGGTGAAACCAGCGCTTACCCGCCTGCGCTTGTTGTCAGGTCCGGCCACCCGCTTGAGATCGGGTCGATTCATCGCAGCAGCGTGGGAAGGTATCTCAGCGCCGTACGCAATGGCAGGCTGGACGGTTGGGTTGTCATGCAATGGGTTTTCCCTGATTCGACGGATGGCCTCCTTCACAGCAGCATTGCGGTCTAGCCTTGGGTCATCGCCGCCCTCGGCCATGATGCGGACATATTCCTTGACTTGCACATGGTCGAGGCCAATGAGGTGATCATCGAAGGCGACGCGCTCGAACGTCACCCAACTGCCACCAGGTCCCGGAGGCAAAGGATATAAGGCTGCTAGCGATTCCCCAGCTCGGTCAAAAGGCTGAATGCGAGTCCTCAATCGATCCCGTACGTCGATGAAGCCAACGACGGCATGCTTGTGTTCGGGATCTGGAACATCCGAATCTCGCCAATAGCCGACGATGACGTGCTTGGCTACGGGCGCCCGGGTAGGCTTCTGCCTGATATTGGCCAACGGTGGTGTCTTCTCGGCGGGCACATCGGCGTTTTCGATGTTGGACTCGGCCAGATCGACATAGGTGAGGTTCCGCTTCCGTTTGGGATAAGGCGAAGCACTCGGCTCGTCCACAGCGTCTACCATTGTCACGTCGTTGTGGTCCGAGACGATGCGGTTGCCCGAAGACTTCCTATTCCCGTGAACACGAGCACTGACGACGATCTCGTCCTCCAATCCAGTGATGCCTCCTTCACCAAGAGGCGACGGCACGTTACTATCCGGATCACTTAGCTCGCTCTCGACGTCGTGATCATCGGAACCGTTCTTGATGCCGTTCAGTTGTCTAGGTTCCACGTCAGTCTCGGGGTCTCTGTTTGGGCGTAGCGCGAGTAAGGATGGGTTAGACATCATATAATTTGCAGAGAGAACAGATGATGGCAGAAAAGGGCAAGGTTATTTCCTGAGGCAGTAAGATGATATTCATGGGCAGATGAAGATGAAAGGATGCTGGAGCAGGAAGGGCAGTTTAACCAAGCAGAGATCGGGTAAAACTAAGTGCCCTCGGAATGCCAAACAGCACTGAAGATAGGTGCTGAGGTGGGACTAAATGTGTTCAGATGGTTGTGATTAGCATCGCAGAGACAAGCTGAATCCCTTCGACGTGCTTACACGAAACGAAGCGTTGGGCTTTCGTGCAGGAACCTCGAAGAGAACAGAGAGCCAAGTGATGAAGATACAATATCGCTTGATGGTTGAAACCAGTGAATGGTGTCCATGTTTAGGGAACAAGGCAGAGACTCCCGCTTTGATTGAGTCAAGGATGCTGGCAATGGTTGATTCGTGCTCAAGTGCCATGAGTCCGAGACATCAGAAGTGCTGCATCTTGTGACGGCGGCCTTGCTTCAGTTGCCGCTCACGATTGGCAAGCGAGGTTCGTGCAGACAATTTGGCCATGGTTGCCTGCCAAGCTCCAGTGCTGAGACGGGTAGATGCTGAAGCTCGAGCCGTGCTGTGGGGACTACTTTGCCAGCAAGCCTTTACAGGGAAAGTAGAGACAAAGAAGGAATTAACATGTGGTATCAGATACAAGCAAAGCTTGCGCAAGCTTGTGCAATGTGGTGAATGGGTTTGGGCCTGTGGGCCGGGCTGAGATGATTGGATCGGCTACTTGCTGTCTTCGAGTCACACAAGATGACTGAAGTTTGACATTCGAGCACGAAGGGCAGGATGATGACCAAGCGATGAGTCCCATCAGCTAGATAGGCGATATGCTTGTCACAGGCCATGGGGGTCGTGCCGCTTGATCAACCGAGGCGATAAAGAGGGAAACAAAGACAAACGTGCGAGAGAGCGCGAGGTCCAGGGAATCAAAACTTGCCTATAACGAAGGAGGAAAGAGCTGACTGGGGGGTTCGGTGCGTAGGGGAATTGGAAAGTGTTGAAAAGGAAGAAGAAAAAAACAAATGAAATATTAGTAGTACGAGAAGAGACAAAAAAAGAAAAAAGAAAAGAAGAGCGAAAAGTGATGGTTGCCGATGGAGGTAAAGAAAAGAGAAGGAACGAAATAGAAGCGAGGAAAGAATCAAGCGACTAACCTAAGCGGGATGTCCTCTGGTGGTTCAGGCGGGCGAGCGGTTTGTGGTAGTTCGGGCACTGTTGAGGGAGCTGCAGGCGTAGGCGAAGGCGAAGGGATGGAAACTGCTGCAGAAGCGATGGGAGCCGTAGACTCAGCAGAAGCAGTCGTGGCTGGATGCGCGGCATCGGCAGCGGCAGCGGCAGCAACAGGTGCGGCTACAGCTTCAACATCAGCAGGATGAGGCACAGGCCCGAGGGTTGATATCGCCTCAAAGACTGTATGACCATTTTGTTTCGCAGTAACAGCAGCGACAGAAGCAGGTGTAGACGTAGACGTGGACGTAGAGATGGGAGTTATCAGTGCTGCTACTGGCAGCTGGCGCTCGACTGGCGGCTCAGCGGTGGAAGCCGAAGCTGTTAACGATGGTAACGAGCCTGGGGAGTCGGGTCCGTCCGACGCGTTAAGCAATGCCGCACGCTGAACAGCTGCGTCTTCCATGGCACAGAAATTAACCGCGATGCTGGGGAGGACTCAGAGTCGTCTGGACAACCTTGGCTCGATCCGGCGACGACGGGAGCGACGCCCACCAACAGGCACTAGACGGGCAGATACGCGACGGGAACAGAGAAGAGCACAGGTCGCGAGAAATCCTTGAGGACGAAGGGAATCAAGTGTGGGGGGAAGAGATGGGAAGGATTATGGATGAGTAAAACAAGCGGAAGCTGTGAGTTGACGACTGGCAAAGTAAGACGAAAAAGAGGAAAAGTTAATAAGTCAAAATGGATGTTGTGGTGGTTGATGGAGACAAGGACAGAGTTTGGTTGAGGAAAGGAGATTGAGAAGAAGGCTGGTTAGAGCAAAGCAGAAAGGTAGTAAGTATTAGTTGAACTAAAAGCCGGAGCCAAATTGAGAAATTAGTCCTGGTTGGCTAAAACATGCGAAGTTTCGATCCCAAGTATTGTAAAGAGGTGAGAAGGGCAAGTCAGATAAACAAGGTAGGTACCCACAGAAGAGACGGAATAATTAGAGTGCAAAAGAGCCCAGTTCGGGTCGGTAATTTAGAGGCAGGTTAAGGGGGGGGGGAAGATACAAAGTCCTGCTTGGGGCGAGAGTAATAAAGAATGGAATGGAGAGAGACAAGGCATAAGCAGGCAGACACTAAACCCACCCAGGCGCCAGAACAGGAAGCCTGGCGGATAAGGCCAGAGTTTGATGTCACAAGGGAAACGCGATGCGAAGACGAGACACAAATGTCCAAGCCAAGGGTAAAAGGTTTACCAGGAACCGAAAGAATTCGCGAGGGGACCAGCAGCGTGGTGAAGGGGGATTACATAAAAGTTGGACGCGAGATAAAATAAGATTGAAAACGGCAAAAGAGCCAAAGCAGAAAACAACTGGGTATGGCTAACCGGGAAGATCATCCGACAGGGGGGCTTGATGATGCAGGTGTGGATGCGGATGCATATGGCTGAGGTTGGAACCTGGTAGTCTCCCCAAATAGGGTTTCGCAGATGTCGGCCAATGTACCTCGCCATCAAACGTCTACAAACCATTGCACAAGGTTCCATGATTACCAGGCAAGTCAAGCAGACAAAAGGGACCGGGATGGAGACGCGGACGAGAACACGGTCAGCGAGATACAAGGGAGAATGCCCAGATCGGATCGAGCCAGCACAAAGGGTCTACCAGGGGGGAGGGTCGGAGGGAATGAATCCTCCATCAGAGACAGGTTTTAGTTTGCAAAGGGATAGTACGATAGTACCCAATACGGTACCTACCTGACTAGTAGTGCATCCTGGCACGGAGGTACCTCGAGGCTCGCCGGGGTCATCATGTGAAGATACATCCAAACTTCCCTTCGCACACAACCGAGAAGAAAGTTGTAAATCTACCCAGAACCCTCAAACACAAGCCAAATCAAGAGAAGGAAGCATACATATGCGAGCATTGGAATATGCTACGTGGCAAGGTGGTCCCTCTCTAGTGTGCTGGGGAGTTGCAAGGGGATGCAAAGCTCCGAATGCGACTCAATTTTTGAACAGCACCTTCAAAGTAACCGACTAACTAATTCTCCATTTGCTCAATGTACCACTCTGCCCCGTTCCTCGGGGGGGGCTCCCTGCAATAAGTTTGCCGTCAGCGGGCCACGGAAAATCCATGATGACCTCTCTGGCCAAAGTGAGGAATCAACTCCCAACAAATCGACCCTGATGTTCTGACGTATCACGCACATGGCATCAACGACCGATAAAGACTCGCACACCACCAAGAGGGG